>JAHBCN010000131.1:0-272090 GCA_019359885.1 Listronotus oregonensis
AATAACTTTTGCTCTCTTCAGTTTTAGAATTACAGCTTTTGTCTTTCGTTTATTTTACAAAAATATTCTCCAGCAACTGTTGATGAAGATCAAATTTTCCAAAATTTTTTTGTTATCTGTTGAATAATTATTGTAATCATTTTTAAAAAAAAGGGAATTTTTTTTAAAAATTTTTAAAATTTTTTGGATATGTTTTTTTAAAAAAGCTCTATCAAGGACTATTTTACTTGCTAAAGGACCATTGCCTCGCCGCGGTGATTTGTAATGCAAATTATTCTAGTCGAGGGGGAAACCACCTCCGTGATTTTGATTAAATAATGCCTTTTGGGGGAATTATTTACCAAATATTACCCTATATTGCCTCATAATTCCCCATATTACCTAAAATTTTACATACTTCCTTTATATTTCCCCATAATACCCATATATTTCCCCATTATTCCTATATATTTCCCCATAATTCCTATATATTTCCCCATAATTCCCATATTTCCCCATAATTCATATATACTTTACCATAATTCCTATATATTGCCTTATAATTCCTTCGTATTGCCCCTATTTTCTCTGCTTAATTTCCTTTATTTTTACAGGGTGTTAATTTAAAAACTTTTAATGCAAATTTGTTAAAAAATAAAATAGTTGGGAAAAAACTGCATACCAAATGTTATAAATTCGTTTTTTTATAGTTAATTTTTTTTCCAAATGGGAACTTAAAATGTGATTGATCAACTTTAAATAGTTACAACTTCTTTTGTATTCTGGGTGTTTGCTTTGCAATTTCTGCACCCGAAAATCAGTGATTTGGTGGACACTTCTGAAATTTATTCTATCTTCAGGATTTACATTCGAAATAGTCAAAAAAGGGTTTTTATACAGTCCACCAGCAAAAATCAACAAACACATTACCGCTTTCTTTAAAGGCTGCGATTTGTTAGGAAATCAATTATTATGTATTTTTTAAATATGTAGCTTCTAGAGTTGGCGCAAAATGCAAAGAAATATATTTTTTGTCGTCCAAAAACAGAGGTTACTGCTCTAAATGTAAGTGTATAAAAACTTAATTAGTAAAAGCGATAAAGACAATTTTTATTAAGATCTAACTTTTAAACATAAGGGAGTATTTATTCCGCTTTATATTTTAATATTTATTAAAAAAATATGCATACATTAAATAGCAATTAGGAGCCATTCATAAAATTCATTCGCATGACAGGGGTGGGGGGGGGTTAGGTATCGCTTAGTGTGATAGGAGGGGATAAGGAGGTCTAAGAAAACGTCACATTCGCAGTTTATAAACAATTCTGCCTTAATTTCTTGTCTTGATTTTTCAATTATATTTTTCTGTCACTATAGAGTCATTTGTATTAAGTGTGTACAGGGTGGCACGATTTTCTTAGAACACTACCATATCCCATAAAATATATAAGATACAGGAAAAAGTTTCATATAAAAGTTTTTTAGTTTAATTTATGTTTAAACAATATTTTATTTTTGTATATACAGGGTACTCTATTTTCCGTGGACGCGCATTAATTTTCTTAATTTACCTAAATGGGACACCCTTAATATTATTACACCCTTTAATTTTGAGTAAAATTCTAAACTTATTTTATATATAATGTCCTATTCTTAAGTCTGCATATTTTAATTTTTGTATAAAAAATGACGTTTGCGGATCCCAAAGTAATTATCAATTTTTCTTTTAAGAAAGCCTTTATTATTTAATTTTGATTAGATTTCCTATTTAAAATAACCTACTTTAATAGATTTTTATAATATTTTGACGACTGTTAATACAGGGCATTCAAAAAATAAGATTAAAAATTAAATTGAAGAAACTGCCAAAAATCCATTTTTTCAAATGGAAACCCCTAAATTTTGTACTTTTTTCTTATTTAGCATTCAAAATAAGGATGATTTTGTGTTGGTTGCTTATTTCAAAATTTTGTAGTTTTCAAAATATTGGCAATATAATATTTTTCTACTACAAAAATGCTATAGTCTGCTATATGGCTCTTAAGTTTTACCAAAGATAATACTACTACGAATAGATGGTTCATTTAAATGGGGCGTTTTGAATCAGTTCGGAGATATCAATGCTTCCGTAAATGCGAATAAAATTAAGTCGGTAACCTCTGCCCCAGCGAAACAAACCGTGCGATATTGCCATTGTCTGTCGCTTGTACCCTCACTTGTACCTTATTCGGAACACGAAGTAGCGAAAGCGGGCGGCTAAACGGTATGTGTATTTTCTAGTCGTGTTTCATCACGCCAATAGTAAAGTCCTGCCGGCAACACTGTTTAACTTTCGTTCAAGGATAGCGCGAAAATCTCTCGATGGACATCGGCTCGCGTTAGCCAAAGTCCATTAGGGGTATCAAAAATATAGCATTGAATGGTTCATCTTATCCGTAGTAGTAGTATCTTTGGTTTTACTAATAGTTGGCCATGACAGCCTTTAAAAACAATTAAGTACTACAGAATGTCACTATTTGTTAAAAAATCTGCTTGCTTAAACTATGGGCCGCTTATCTTACGATACTACCTTATTTCAAAAAATATATAGGAGATGAAGCAAAAAGTTAAATGCAAAAATTAAACAGGTAATTCCAGTCTTTATATTATTTCATTTCATTACACAGTGTTGTCAAACTTTGCTGTAGATATTTTTCTCAACCCCCTGTGGTATTATATTAAATCTAAATAAAATATTTAACAACAATATCAGAAAAATATAACAACATGAATCTTAAAGAACATATTAAACTAAAAACTTAATTAAAGACAAAGTATAATTATTATCGCAACAAGTGTTCTATATGCCCTCCATTTTGAGCAATACAATGGGTAAAGAGTTTCTAAATACATCACGGCTTTTTAAATATTCAGTCCCATTTAAGTATTAAATACCCTCTTGAATCCAACATTCAAGTTCCTGCGCATTATAGTTTGTGTTTTATACTAGATTTTAAAAGTATACCCTAAAAAAAAATATCTAGAAAAACATTATAATAAGCAACTTTACACAAACTCACCCTTTTTTTTTTAAAATAAATAAGTTTCCTTTAAAAAAAAAAATTTTTTTGGATTTTTTTAATTTCATTTTTAATCTTTTTTTTTAATGTCCTGTATAAACAGTCTTAAAAATTATAAAAATCGCAAGTAGATTCCCTTCAATAAGAAATCTTATTGAAATTAAACAAAAAAACCCCTTTTCGAAAAATTGATAATTATTTTAGGATCCCAAACATCATTTTTATAAAATTTAAAAATGTGAAAAACGGTTGACAATTTTGGACATTATACATGAAATGTGTCTAGAATTAAACGTAAAACCCCAAAAAATGCAATAATAAAAGGCTGTCCAATTGTAATTAAGAAAGTTGATGCGTGTGAACAGAAAGTAGAGTACCCTGTATATACAAATGTAAAATATTGTTAAAACAAAAATTAAACTCAAAAAATTTTTATGTGGAACTTTTTTTTTTTTTTATATTTTATGGAATTAGATAGTGTCCCAAGCTTATCAGCCCACCCTGTACATATATAAGTATTTTAATGTATACATTGTCATTACAATAGCATACTTAATACAATAAATCATATTTACTTATGTTTGTTTCGGCACCGGCACTAGTAGTATGGTTGGACGCAAGCGGTGCCCTTATTTTTATTATTTAAATATAGCTTTTATATTTAGCTTAAAATTAAGCTAAAAGCTTACGCTTAAATATTAAGCTTTAAAAATTTAAGTAATTTATGGTATTTGCAAATCAATTAACATTCTTATTAATTAAAAGTTTACTCACCTCTATCGTTGTTTTATAATCGTATTTAAATTACCATTGTCCAACCACGTTCTTACAAAAATGCTTTCTGCGCAGTAGTCTTGCGCGGTTTTATAAAGTGAGAATAAAGTCGCCCAATTTCCAAAAACAACAGAAGGCTGTAATACCAAAATTCGTTAAATAAGACTATTATATGCTTGGCGCCACAATCCTGCAACAATGTCTCGCAAAGGTGTATTCAATCGTGAACCTTCGTATCCGTTCGTTAGGACAGCTGACTAAATTTAAACTTTTAATGGAAAATATTGCCCAATAATACCTTAATATTTGTAAATAATACCCCATATTTTCTCATATTACCCCGTTTTCCTTTAATGCCCCATATTGTGTTTAAATATTTAATAATCCCTAAGTTGCCTAATAATACCCGTTTTTTTAATAATACCCTGTATTTCTCCGTAATGCCTCCAGCTTTGATGAATAATTCCTAGGTGGTTTCCCCCTCGATTCTAGTGCATTTATCGCTAGACTTCGAAGAAAAGTTAACATTTTTTGTATTGTAATATTTTAACCAAAAAAAAAGCGTACCTACAATACAATAATTACTTTGTATAAATATCCCATATTTTTAAACGGGATTTACAACTATGCTTTATTTTTAAAAGCTGCTCGGCAAAAAAATGGAAGTCATGATTTTTGAGAAACACCCTGTATGTTATATTTTTTGGTTAAAAATACTACATTTTAAAAATCTTAACCTGTGTTTAAAGCTAATCAATAAATGCACTTGAATAAACTGCATTAATAATCACTGCGGCGAGACAATGATCTTCTGGCAAGTAAAATAGACCCTTTAGAAAATAATCATATCTAAAGCTGTGTTAAATATGTTAAATGCACTTGAATAAACTGCATTAATAATCACTGCGGCGAGACAATGATCTTCTGGCAAGTAAAATAGAACCTTTAGAAAATAATCATATCTACGCCCAAGTCTATGCCATTGATAACTTTTTTAAAAACTATAAAAAACGTTTATAGATAATTGCCTACATTTTTTAAAAGTTATATAGAGAAATAAAATCGTGAATACAGAATATGTAGAGTTCACGGCAATTTTAGGAAGTAATTATTTACCCAAATAAAGTTTAACTCACTATTAAAAGGATACTTATAAACATTTGAAATCATCTAAAAAAATTAACCGCTACGATAAACCGTTAAATACAAAAGGGATATTAAAAAAAAATGACAAAAATTTAATAGCTTGAAATACGCAGCAGACATCAAAAATCTGAAAAACATATTTTTTTTCAAATGGTCTACTTAATAACACCATATGAATAAAAAATAAAAAATATTTTTTTTAGGTCGTCGCTTGACAAAGCTTTTGTAACCGGAAAAATAAAAACAAGATTTTTTTTAAACTAAAATAACATCTTTTTCCCAAAAAGTCTATTTACAAAACCGTAAAAACCGAAATTGGTTTTTTATTTTTAAGAGTAATGATGATTTCAAATTTCCAAAAAATGTCCTATTGCAGTTGATGTGAGCAAGTTTAACAAAAATATGTTTATGAAGTTAGGCAGTTAAAATTTTAATAATGATCCGAACAGAAACATTTCACTATTTTTGGTAAATATGTTACAGTCTAAAATTGGTACGGGTAAATTGGATGTACAAAATTTGATATTAAAATAAAATTCGCGAAAAAAGTTTTTTTTTATACAATATGAAAGCTGGTCTGTCGATTTTTGTGGTTAGAAGAAGAATAATCTTCTTTTTTCTGTTTTGCTAGTTTGTAGAGCTGATCATATTCAGTAGCTATACCTCGGGACCAGGGCCGAAACGGCCCCATTGTATAAAATCTTTTCTAGCGGGCATACTTGTCAAGAGCTTTTTTTAACATGAATACGCCTATAATATAGAACATATTTAAAAATATATTGTTTGAAATAAACCACTTTTATTCAAAGGATATATTTAAGGTATTTAAAAGAACACAGAATAAGATTTGTTTGTTTAAATAATTATAAGATAGATGTTGTATATACGAAAAAATTAAAAAAGTGAACAATACTTTAAAAAAAATCTAACACAGAAAAAGATATTTTCAGAAAAAAGGCCATTTCTTTAATTTACTGTCACAGTATACAGAAACAATAATAAAAAATGCTTTATATAACATATATGTGTTACCAAAAATAAATTTAAGATTAAATTAATAAATGTTTAATGCTAATTCATGTTTAATTTTAATACTAACACAGCGACCAACAGCGACTGTACCCTTGTGAATTCAAATCGCAAATGCAGCAAGAAAGGAGGAAATATGCGATAAGATAGCTAAAGATTTCCACAAAATGGTTAAAGACTTCCTTGAAATATCGGGGATTCAAAGACATCCTAAATATTTTAAGAGATTTCCCCAAACTTCCCAAGATATCCTTAAGATTTCATAAGATTTCCAGAGATTACCCAAAGATAGCCAAAGACTTCCCTGATTTCAAAAGATTTCTAGGGATTACCCAAAGATAGCCAAAGAATTCCCAAAGATTGCCCTTTAAGTGTACAAAGACATCCCAAGGCTTCCTGCAGTGGTTTACCCCTCGTTTAACAATTAAAAACGCCATAAGACTGTTATGCACTTGGTTCGTTCATAATATAGTACGAAATACTATAAAAATATATGTAAAGCTGTTACACATAAACAACATGTTATCTCACATATCGTAATTCACTATTTGCGAAAAATAATTAAAGAAAGTATGTGATGATTAAGACCTATTAGTAACAACTGGCCTTTGACACTGGATTTTATCCATTGAAGTCTTTATTTCATCACAGTAAAAAGTTGAATGAATGGACGACTCTAAATGTGTAATTACGTCAAATGGTATTATATTATTTTATTATTTAAATTAGCAAAATCTGTGGGCGTCATTCGGTTAATTTGATTATTTAGTATTATTTTTAAGTGTAGTGTACATATTGAAACCTAAATTAAAGAAGGAAATAGATACCTTAAGGCTATTCCACAAAAGGAATTTAAAAATATTAACTTCCATAGTGAAATTAATTATAGTAAGTAGGTGTTTTTATGCGTCTTCGCCGATAGAAAACAATTCTATTGACAAAATTATTCATCTGTTTTTATTACCTTATTAACTAACGACGTAACCACTATTAAAAATTAAACTGTTTTGCACATTTCGTCCCCCCCAAAAAGGGTGACATAACTCAAAAAACTATTTGAGAAAATGACCAACAAAAAAATCTGAGATGTTGACGGTGTTACTCGTAAGCAGTACTTAAATATTTATCAAATATTTTTTTTACACGAAATAAAGATTGGTTGATCCTATTGATAGCATTTTTTTTAATTATTTTAATTTAAAACCAAAAAATTTTTCCAACATCTTCAACACAAAGTGCCACTTTCATGCATTCGTTCACAGTCCAACTGTATAGTTCCCGAACTTCTCACTTTGTTCGTTCCTTGCTGTAACTCTTAAACCAATTCGTTTTTGGTAAATATTCTTCAAATCAGACTGAGATCAACATGAAACCACCCTTAAATGGTACATTTTTTCGAATTGTATTCCAAAACTTGCGATGCTAAATAGTTTTTTAAATGTATTTATTGAGATAACCTTAAGCAAGTTATACATGGGACATCTTGTGGAATAATACAAAGTATTAAAATTTTAAATTAATTCTTGTAAAACATCCTGCATAGTACTTCAAGGCTAATATATTAAAAAATTATGAAGATCGAGCAGTCAAAATTCTAAGATCAAATGCAAGTAAAATGTATACCCGTTTTTGGAAACACACTCTATGGTTAGAAAAATTGTTTTATTAAAATGTTGTTTCTCTGGACCTAAAAAAACATTTTGGTTAAAAATCACATGTTAGGTGTGTTTATTTAAAAATTTTAATATTTCGAAGGTTTAGAATTCTTCATTTTTTTTCCGAAAATCAATGTGATTAAGCATCTTAGGTAAAATTTGGAAATATAAAATGGAAGATTTAAAATGGCGAATTTTGCCATTTATAAACTGATTTTCCTCAGATTCGGGATAAAAGAGTTTTTAAGGGCGCTGGGTCAAAATTTGGATATTAAAAATCTTAGGTCAAAATTTGGAAATTTAAAGTGGCAGATTTTGGCGTTTATAAACCGATTGGTCTTAAATTCAAAATAAAGGGAATCGATTCCTGTTGGACTGGGATATTTCCGACAAGGAATCAATTCTGGATCATAAAATTATATCACGAATCCTATTTTTAAAAGGTAATCGATTCCAGCCTTCTAATCCTTAAAAACGAATCAATTCATGCATCTCATCAGCTCTTGTGGAGATAAGTAAAGTAAAATAAAAAGCTTTGGTTTAAATAATTTTTACAATGTAAGAGAGCAAAGTGTTGACTATAATGAAAACTGAAACTTAACCATTAAGATTTAATTATAATGCAAACTGAAACTTAACAATTAAGATTTAATTTTCCATTAGCTTGACATTATTTTTTTATCGTCTTACGTCTCAACTTCACCTTTGCATAGCAAAAACGGTGATGATGGCGGCCTTTATAACCGACTTTAAATTTGAAAACAATAACTTATAGCGGCTTCGTGAGCCCCGTTTTTCTTTAAATTTTAATTTAAATAAAGGCCCATTCATCCTATAATCGATTTCACGTTTATCGATTGAGGTATAGAGTAAAAATGGTAAATGTACCGAGAAAAACAGTTACAGTTATTTAATTATCTTATTAGATATTATACACGAGTACAAAACACCAGAGTTAGACCGCTATTATGTTTATTGGCTTCGAATAATAACATAGCGTATTTTATCCGATCATAAGGAAATATTTGTTTATTGCATTTTTTACCGTAGCTAGAAGTTTTTTAAAAGCATTAGTCCATTCAAAACGCGGGTTTTGGGTGCCCAATTTCGCTGCAAGTGGAGACTACCTTCAGGGTACGTTCTTTGGGTCGCTGATTTCGAATTTCGGGGTCCCGCAGCTCGGAAATTGTGGCATCACCCCTAAAAATGCAAAAAACACCCTTTTTAGGGTTTTTTTTAACGAAAAACCTATGAAAATGTTCTTTGGCATATGCCCTCAGGGTAGGTTCTTTGGGTCGCTGATTTAGAATTTGGGGATCCAAATCCCTTGAACCCCGGGAACATCCCTAAAAGGGTAAAAAACACCCTTTTTAGAGGGTTTTTAAGAATAATCTTATGAATGGGGATTATAGGTACCCCTCGCATCGCTTTTGGGTGCTTATTTTTTTAGGTCTTAAAATGGCTATTTATTAAAATTAAGGCATAAAGCAAAAACATTTTTTGGTTGCATTGGTTGCGAAAATTTAATTTAGGCTGAAATTCATATAATGTCATGAAAAATACAAACTTTTATCAATAATAAATAATTTAATTACATTTTTCATGAGATTTCTCTTAAAAAAACCCTAAAAAGTGGGTTTTTTTCAAAGGTTTTGGGACCCCCAAATTCGAAATCAGCGACCCAAAACACGTACCCTGAGAGTATATTCTAGGTGTCTAAAAAGCATTTTCATAAGTTTTTATAAGATTTTTGTTAAAAAACCTCTAAGAAGGGTGTTTTTTGCCTTATTAGTGGTGATGCCAGAATTTCCGAGCTGCGGGAACCCGAAATTCGGAATCAGCGATCCAAAAAACGTACCCTGAAGGAAGTCTCCACTTGCAGCGAAATTGGGCACCCAGGACCCGCGTTTGAATGGACTACATTTCAGGGAAGACTATTTTTTAAAAAGTAGTATACTTTATTGACGACGCTGAATTACTCCGTATTTGAGATACCCGTTCCAGTTTATACTTTAATTTTATAAATAGTGCACATATTTTAATTTATATTTTATAAGATACAGGGTGTAATAAAAAAATACTTTTTTTAATCAATTTTTCCTCCCTTAAGGAATTTTTGACCATATCCAAGGTTAATTCCTATTATTTTCGTTTTATAAACCTTTGATTCCACCATTCTGACTTAGGGTAGCCTACAGTTATAAACTTGTTTACGTAATGAGCGGTTTTTTATTATCTTGGAATAGTCCATAAAATTGTAGATATCCCAAAAATAGGTTAATCTCAGGAATCAATATAGTATATCTTTTTTTTTATTTTAAGTTTAAATTATAATTAAGAAAAATGAAGAACTACGCTCATATATAGCAGTAAACCTAGAAGCCGTTTTACACATACGAGAATTTTAGTAGAATTTCTGGCGAAAAGTGTCTACAAAGTTTTGATTACTTTCATAAAATTTTTGGCAATAATCTCTTAATTTGTGTTTAAAATTTATTATAAGTTTCAGTACTTATGCGCACCAACGCGTAGTTTGTAGACAGCTCTCAATGGATTACCATAACATGACCTGGAGAGGTCGAACATTTATAAATAAAAAAAAGCTTTTTGTGTTATTTGGAATTATGTCAGGTGTCGTTAGATAAAAATAAGTTGTTACCTTTGAATGTTGCAACAGTTGGTTGTTGTTTTGTTTGATATTTATAGAAAAAAAAATTAATTACTGAGAAAGATTACAATGGGCAAAAAAGTGACTACAAAAAAAGGGAAAGGGGTACATTAGTTCTTCTGTTTAAACTGAGAAAACATGAAATATTGGCATAACTTAGTTTAGTGTATCTTAATAATAATAATTTTTTTTAAATATAACAAAACTTTGACTTATGAATAAAAAAAAGACTGTAACAACCTGTCTCTTAATAAGTAACAACATCATACTATGACTTATTTGGCAACATCCTATGATTTTTGCGTCTAGAATCTACTATTACTTTGTAACTTAATCATTACGGGACATCCTGTGTATTAACTTCTGATTTACGTATCAGCGTTCATTATAATTATTACGTATAAGTTTATAACTGTTTATGGCCGCCACTGGTTTGATAGAAAAAATATTTTGCTTCGATTATTTTTTTTATACTGCCGAAAGACATTAAGTAAAATTTACACTAGTAATAATTTTATCACAGTTGCCCATTTATATCTAAAGAACCTCAGAAGCTATAAATTTTCATTCGTATCTTGAAGACACTTCCGGCATATCTTTCTACTATCTGTTTCTCATCCTAAAAATGTAGTTACATTAAATTATTATGCAATTATTTTCACCATTATAAAAATGTATTATTTATAAAACCTTTAACAGGAAGGAAGTCAGATGACATTTTTGCTGAAATAATTAGATACATCACAATGTATTTGTGTGATTTTGATATTTAAAACGTAGTTTTGAAATTATTATGCTGTGTAGGTTTGTGCATTTTTAGTGTAAGCTGTTCTCGTCAGATGTTTTTAAGGTACAAAATCTGTGTTGTGTAACTTCTAAAGCTCCAGTCTGGATCACATGGGGATGTTCATAAGTATGAAACACGGAAAAAGTGTTAAAGTGACAGTCCACCTTTTTCCCAGTTTAAAAATCAGAGTAAAACAGTATTAATTGTTTAAATAGTTTGTAATTTACAATTTTTATGAAAATCAATAGTGGTTAATTTCTAGCCATATTATGTTGTTAGTTGTATCATTATTTTGTAAAATAGTTCAAACTAACAAATTTCTCAAAATATTTTATGTCAAAAATACAAAATCTTGTATGAAAAAGCTGCTGGGACGATTTTTTAATTTTCGAAACTCCATTTTTACTGTCTTATAAGGATATTTTTTTCGGTTTTTTCTTTTGCATGTAATCTATCAAAATTTTTATAGGATATTTGTATAAGTGTATATGTAGATAGGCACAAACATCGTTTTCCTTGCCTAAAATATTTTAATGCCTCGTTTTCCGGTTACTTTTTTGGATGGTAGTATTGTTTTAACAAAGAAGTTTTTGTCTTGTGTTTATAAAACTTTTAAATATATTAGAGCAATCACTCATTAAAAAAACCCTTTGAGCTAAAATTAAACCTTTTTGCATATAAAATACATCATACTTACTTGTAAATGGCTGATGAGGGTGCAAACACAAGCCTATTTAGTTATTCACCCTTTGTTAGTCATGTGTCGTGATAGAAAACGTTTAGGGAGCGTATGTTGGTGAGTAGCACCATGAATATTGCAAAAATCAACTATGGCCGCTATTGTTCCTTTTTCCAGTCAGGTCACAGGACTGTGACTTTCAGTTTTTTGGTAATTAGTATGAGTAATAAGGTCATTATTAAGGGTATACTACCTAATAATGGAATTTCAGGGTTAAAAAACATATTTATGTAGGTGTTTGCGTGCGTTGTTTACTTATCGCTGCTTTTAACAACCTATTTGTCAGTTTTCATGTACAGTAAAGCCTTTTAAATACACAGCTAATTTGCGTATATTTTAAAATTTAATAATAATTAAAAGTAAATTTAAATCGGTTCTAAGGGGTATGTTCAACAAAATTATTTCTGGTTACTTTTGGTAAGTAGCTCCCATTATAAACTTTTTAGACTTAGACCTAATATAAAAAAATTAAGTAAGTTTTATTTTATTTGCATGTTATTTTTTTAATAAAATTATTTAAATTAAATAATTATCGTAAATCTACTAAAGGAAATGAAATCTTAAGACTAAAATATTAAACATAGATTTAAAAACTTTTAAGTTACTTCTGATACTATAAAATATAAATTAAGTCTCACATAATAATTTAATTGTTTTTGTTACATTAAAATATATATGTGGTTGATAAAGCCTTTTAAATACACAGCTTATTATATCTTATAAGCGTATATTTTCAAATTTAAAAATAATTTAAAAAATAAATTAATACCGGTTTTTAAGGGTATTTTTAACAAAAATATTACTGGTTACTTTTTAAGTGGCTCCCATTATGTTTTTTTTTGTACTTAATATAAAAAAAATAAATATTTTCTTTCATAAAATAATTTAAAATTAATAAATATTGTAAATCTACTAAAGAAAAGAATTACAAAGCCCTAAAACTAAAATATTAAACAGTAATTTAAAAACTTAAGTTTCTCTTGATACTTTTCTGTTAAATTAAAATATATAGGTAGTTGGTAAAGCATTTTAAATACATATGCCTATATTTTAAAATTTTAAAATATTAAAAAAAGAAAATTAAAAAAGTTTTTAAGGGAATGTTCAACAAAATATTTTTGGTTACTTGTGGTTATTATGATTTTTTTGAGATTTAGACAATATAAAAAAAATAAGTTTTTTCTTAAAGTTAGCTTTTTAATAAAATAATTTAAATTAATAAATAATGATCATTTTACTAAGTAAAATGGCATCAAGTAGTCTTAAAACTAAAATATTAAACATTAATTTAAAAAAGTATTGAGTTCGTCTTAATACTATAAAATATTAGTTTAGTTCTAAATTCTAAGATAATAAGTTATGTTTGTGTTACTTTAAATATATATATATATTTTATATAAAAAAAATATATATATATATATATGCCCTAGCATAGAGGGCAAAAAAAGGTGCTCAAAAGTGTGTCTGGTTATGGTGTTTGGCCCCGAGTTGTTCTGAAAAATGGTTGTGCACAAAGGTGCCAAGCGCCTTTATTATTATTTTACAGTAGGAAGTACCAATTTTTTAACCTGTCTGTGTATGAAAACGCAACAAAACGTGGAGACTGCTTTGTATGGGGCGAGTCAGATGGCAAAAGAGGTGCTCTGGAAATCAGTACTTACATTAGCAAACGGCTCAATGGATTAGTGCAGAGAAAAGCAGGCCAATTGAAGGTTATTTTGTACTACGACAATTGTCCAGGACAAAATAAGAATAAAACTATGTTTTCGATGCTTCTGTACCATGCCCAAAAAATGACCTCCATAGAAAGTATAGAGCTAAAATTTTTGCTAAAGGGCCATACTTACATGGGTGCGGATACGATACATAGCACAATATCGTCCTTTGTAAAACACAGGCAGGTTATGGCACCTTCCCAGTGGCCGTACATTATACAACTAAGTCGAACTAAACCAGAGCCATTTGCGGTAACTAAACTAAACTATGGTGACTTTGACAATTGGAACAATATCCAACATTTAGTTCCCGGCAATAGTAGGGACGATCAACATATTCTTGTGAAATGGACAAGCATAAGTGCACTTAAGTTTGTTAAAGGTATATTGGGGATTGACATCCTCTATTCGTTTTTACCCTATAAAGGAGCTCATAACATACATCCTGCACATGCGCAACAGGATTCTGTAAGATCTTATTCCAAAGGCTTACTCGAAGAAAATACCAATAAGTTTAAAAAAGTTTAAAGACTTAGAGAAGCTCTGTCGAGATGGCATTATACCAGAGGATCTTCAACACGAATTTTTAAGTGTACCATACTCCAATAAGACACAGGACTATATAAGTGAGAGTGACGAGTCAAATGGCGATTAAGTTATGCTTTATTGTTCTCAAGAATTCTCGGTATTATGTTACTAGTTTACTCCTTTCAAGAATTTTTTATTTCCTTTCAATTATAAGTACTCTACTTTTTTAGGAATTTTTTATTTCCTTTTAATTATAAGTACTCTACTTTTTCAAGAATTTTCATGATTTATTATGAGTTTAGGTTATGTTGAGCTTTTGTCTGTGATAATTTTTACAGATACTAGTTTTGTATAAATAAATTACTTAACCCAGTTAATTTAGCAGTTTTGATGTATCAATTAAGGAGCCAAGCTTCCAGATAATACAAATTTCAAAACTACATAAAGAGCAAAAAGGGCCCAAGCGACAGTTTTCTTCAAAATACAAAGTTTTTTTTAAAAACGCAATAGGACAGAATGTAGCCATTATAGCAACAGTTATTGACACCAAAACTCATAGGAAAAGAATAAACACAAAAAGTGGAAGTTAAGTATCAAATTTAAATATTCAGTTTTTATGCTCTCCTGCACAATTTTGTATTTGGCGCTTGGTCCCTTTTTGCTCTACAGGGCGATATATATATATATATATATATATATATATATATATATATATATATATATATATATATATATATATATATATATATATATATATATATATATATATATATATATATTGATTATTATATTATATTATAGAAACGCCTTAGGAATACAAATTTCATTACCCGACAAAAAAAAAAAAAAAGAACACTTTCAAGTGTAAAAATAAATTAAATATATATATATATATAATTAATAATTATATATTATTATATATATTAAATTTTTTTAAAAATTTTTATATATATATATATATATATATATATATATATATATATATATATATATATATATATATATATATTATATATATATATATATATATATATATATATATATATTGATTATGTAATTTATTTAAAACGCCTTAGGAATACAAATTTCATTACCCGACAAAAAAAAAAAAAAAAGAACACTTTCAAGTGTGCAGTTTCAATTTTAGAGGCGATTTCTTTTTTAATTGAAAAAAATAATTAAAAACATGTAATAAGCAGTATAAAAATTAATAATTGCCTATCAAATTATTTGGCTCATAATTAAACGGATTAATTTTCTCTTGTAGATTATATTTATGTTACAGTTACATATAATATTTCATTATATTATATAATTTTTTTCTCCAAATAGGTACACCATACTCATTATTATATAAATTTAATTAAAAAATAAACTGGTAATGAATAATGATTGACTTTATTTGAATGTAACATTATTTGACGTTAGTGAGTCGATATTCTGATATTTTTTTTACTTTCTTTTGTAAAGGAAGATCTGTCTTAAAACAGATTGTATAATCGGTTGTGCTTTTGGTGGACTTAATTATTACAGCAAATATCCCAAATAGGGAAAAATTCCAAGCGATTTGTTGTATGTCAAACCACTTTAGTTTTATAATGGTAAAAATGTACTTTTTATGACTCATTTGGAAATCAGTTAAATATATCTTCGGTAATTGTGTAGAATCACGGTCCCACTTTTTTGGGATGTAAAATCAACACGATGAAATTTTTTTGAGTTGTCAAATATTTTTATTCTTGAAGTTTCTTAAAAATAGCAAATTAAAAAAAAAATGTCAGTTTTTCTACTAAAAAATTTATTTTGTAAAAAATTTGAAAAATACCAAAAATTAATATTTTTGAAAATATTTTTTTTTTTTTATTTTTTTGTCTTTACATGTAGAATATAAAACAAATCGCTAAAAATTGCTAAACTTAAATGGATGCATTTTATTGACGAAAAACTTTAAAAAATACCCATCTTTTTATTTTTAAAATATTATTTTTTGAATTTTTCTGAAAAGATCCGTAACTTCGCCGTAGAATAGAACAAAATGACACAAAAAAAATGTGAATATCTCTATTTTTCGTTTTTTTTATGGCCAAAAATAGGTGGAGCCCCACTAACTAAAACACACAAATACCAAATATATAGTGTATCTTATACTAAATATGTTTAAAATTTGCCATTTGATTTTGAGGTCATACGGGATGTTCTGCAACAAAAATAACTAACATTTTTTTGAGTTACTATATGTTAATAAAGGCACTTGTTCTCTGCAATTGTTAGTGCGTTATCAACCTAAGTACCGCCAACAGGTTTTTTTCCATGTCAACCGAACCGCTCGCTTTTTTTTCCATGGACAACGTTAAATTTTGTGATGGGTATTGCCCATGAAATTATGGTAACATGGGGAAATGTGGTACTTTATCCATTGTAAAAATAATTACTAATTTGAAGAATTACAGCACTTCCTTTTACAGTGTACTTAACATATTATATAGGTACTTCCTGATTATACTGACTCTTCGTTCGTCCCACATCGAGTATTTTTAATGGTTCAATTTATTGATTATTTAGTATTCGGGACTATTTAAGAACATGACAGCTGACGTTGTTGAACGTTTTAGTATCCAGTAAACATAATCTTTTTTCCAAATTCTTACTTCAAATATTAAGAACCTTTTATTTTTATACAAAGCAAACACACGTAACCTAGTATATATTTAAGTAATCGATGAAAGCTCTCTTAGATTAATTTTCCTAATTAAAAAGAAAGTTAATAGATGAAATCGAAACCCAGTGCCCCTCCCAGTCTCTCCACCCATGATACCTGTTCCCATATTATACCTAAAATTGTGTCTGATTACTTACACCCCGGCGGCGCTTAAAACTAGTTCGGACTATAGCGTGTCGTGTGTAAATGTTCTTCTGTGAAAAAGTTTATTATAATTATTAATATATTGTGTTACCATCAAAGAAACTGCCCATTGGGAAGCCCAAAAAGTATATTAAGCAGTACGTATATTGCTTTCAACTGATGACTGCACTAACAACTGTCCTTTATCGTTGACAGTAACATGAGAAGGACATTATTTTTACTAGTTTTTATTTAATTTACATGGCATTATAAATCTTACATTTTTGTCTTATACTAATTCCTTTTTATACAGATAAACCTCGAGATAAACTCTGCAAGTCCCTCAACTGGTTTGTAAATTTACCTTTTAAATCACCAATTGTAATGTTTTTCCTAAAAAACTGTTTCTAATACTTATTAAAAAATGATGAGACAGTAATATTGTTCTAAAATGTAAGAGAACAATTAGGTACTTTATTTTTTATGTCGGGTTTTTACATTATTTGTATCATTTTCAATGAAGATAAACTGAGGGATTTTTACATGCTTAGTCAGCTGATAATTTTAAGGTTGAAGATTATATATATATATATATATATATATATATATATATATATATATATATATATATATATATATATATATATATATATATATATATATATATATATATATAAAAATAACAAAATGTTATATAAAACAGTTAATTAGAATTAAAAAGTTAGGTTTAAATAAGTCATAGCCTCCTATTTAAACTTTTTTGACCCCCGTCTGATACATAATTATTATTATTCTGATGGAGTACTATTTAACATAGCTACAACCAAATCACATTTGAATAACTTATAATTAACGCGGATTTGTAAAATTTAACTGGATTTATATTTTTTTGCTAACCGCCAACTTTAGGTTTGTTGCGACGATATTTAACAACACTTTAAAATTTTTATAATAATCCTTTTGACAAGGCAAATATTTTAAAAATAATGTCCACAGAAAAAAGTCCCATTACACGTTTTTTTTTTTCAAATTTTATTTAAGTGTATTCTGAACCACACCCAACTACACACGGTGTTCATTGGCGGTCACCCATCCCCCAGCGTTGCTTGACTTCGGAAAGCGGTGTTTCAATGCGGCAAAGGCCGTTGTTATTCCTAAATTTGTAGCTTTTTTTAATATACTATTGGAAATGTTATTAAATTATTAATCTAATTGACAATTTTGTGCAATGACTAAATGATATTAAGCTATCAAATGGTCCCTTTTTATAAGAAATAATCCCTTAGTACCTCTTTTTTAATTAAAAAAAAAGCCTACATACACAATACTAATACAAATCAGTAAAATATTAGCATTACCTTAGGAATATTTTGATCTTCATACCTGACAGTTTTATAAAAAAAAATAGTTTTTTATTCTTTATTTGAATACGCTTTAAATCTATATTTTAATTAATTATTAAAAAATAATCGTATTGAAGTGGTGAGGTACCGGGATAATTTTTTGTAGCAAATTGTACTTTATTTTTATTTTAAGATAGGTCGAAAGCACCGTCTTGCCCAATTTCACTGTAATTGTTGAAAAAATGTAGGACGCTGCGATAAACGGACGGACGCACACAACAAAGTTAGGGTTTTACAGAACCCTACAAATCGTTGTTTGTAAAATAACTTTTACTAAAATAATAAATGTTGTCCAATTTGAATTTAACGTTTTTTTAATTTTTCTACATTACAACTAGGTACTTTTGAATTATTTTGTGGTTATCCGTTGAAGGGGTTCGTGTTTTTACCAACATTATTTTCTAAATTCTCTTGAAGAAACTAAACAAATACGGCAAAATATGTTTAAGGAAAATCAGGTATAAAAATTTTTCCATGCATCCATTCTCTACTACTATGGTTAGCTAAGTTTATCTCAGACCACCTCTTTTTCCTAGGTTTAACTTATTTTGTTTTTGTAACAAATAAGCTCATCAAACGTTATTGGTTGCTCTGTCTTTATTGCATGACACGTTCATGGTCATATTATGCACCTCCTAGGTAGGTAAACATAAAAAGGACACCCTGAACTTTTCGTTTACCTTAAAAATTCTGATTATATGTAAGGTTCAAAGTAGTCTTTCTACGGCAAGATCACGTATCTCTTACTCTCACGCTGGTAGACGATTTTTTTAACCTGACAGGTTTATTATACTGGAGCTTTTATTGCTATAAAAATGATTTTTTGGGTTCTATCTTTGCCAAGATGTCAGATTAGCGAAATATATGTATTAAATTAGTGCTGCCTAACGGATTATAACGCTTTTAAATGTCCAATTAGTTTAAATCGTTTAGTTATGTAACTCAGAAATGTAGGTGTTGCTACAAAAATTAACTTTTTTTGTGACATAGAAACATTGAGGTGGTTATTATGCAAAACTGATTGAAAGAACCGAAAAATATTTTTTCCATCACCCATAGCTTTTTGCTATAAGAATTTATTATTCCCTAGAATATAAGATAGATGTACTTTATTATTATACTTTTAGTTAATAATATTTAAAAAAAAAGATTATAGGAATAATAATATGTTTTTTTCTTTTGTCTAAGTGTCTTGCGCCTAAATGACTAGCGCCCAAGTATCCCCGCGCCCAAACGACCGCGCCCAAGCTTCCTAAACCGTTAATCTAACCTTAAAATCTTGTTACCATTGTTTTACAGCGATATTTCGTTTCCGGAGTATCTCTTAACAATGCCCAGTAATAATAAGCAAGCAAAGTGACACTCATTTGCCTTGATATCGTTTTTCCAGGGCAAAAATTTCTTTGTGACACCATTCCCCATGCTCGTCACTTCTGGCCCCCAAATTTTCGGGGAAAAAATCAAGAATACAAGTACCCTGTTTCATTCCGATTCACTGCTTTAAATTCTTTATTATTCCCAATTGAATATACAAAGGTAAAAATAATACCTTTTTGGGATCAACTAATGGTTCATTGGTAACAAATTTTAGTTAATGACTAAATATCTATAAAATGGAAAAATTTTGTTTTCAACTTCGGTTTTACAGTATCAAAATACATTAGAAATCGTAAAAATTTTCATGTCACAAATTCTGTGTTTATCAGTATTATCGGAAGAAATCAGTCGTAATTAAAATACTCCTAAAGATGATTGAGTAAGAATAACTACGGTTTTTTTTATAAAATAAATATAAAACTGTCAGGATGTAATTAAAAATATTTTGAAAGCGTCGGATTTAATATTGTAGCACATAAAATTTCCCGGTTGTTATTTTTGATTTTACTAAGAACCAGTGCTGACGCATGTCTTGTACATATTTTCCAGCATTTACGCTCTTTAGCTTGAAGTAAGTAAGAACTATTTTTAAAAGCCACGATAAAAATAAATTATTTGAATTGGTGGAGAGGCATAATGTTCATAGTGTGAAAAATGAGTCTGTTTATTTTTGGAATCTATTCACTTCTGCTTTATAGATCCGATGAAATATGTAACATGGCAGGTGTATATATGTATATAGTTTACTTCCAGTGAAATACTATCCTATTTTGTATACAATGTGAACTATAATATTTGTAGCATTGTAATTGAATTCTAAGAAAATGTTGCAGTGGGATAAAAATGTATTTTTTTTTAAAGTGAAACAAATTTATTATAATCAATAAATATATTAAATTTTTGTTGATTTATCTTTTTTTGTTTCGGGCTGCACGAAAGCCTGTTTGAAGCTTAAGTACTAGAATGACGGACTTTTACATATTTAACCCATTTTTTCTTTGTTCTATCAACGTTGTTCAAGTACCGAAACATGCAGGTATTGGATGTTATACAAAAATACCTCTGAACTACCCCCTTTACCGTCTGGGCAATGTCATCCAGACAAGACCTACAGTTTAACGTGGATTCTGAACCACACCCAACTACACACGGTGTTCATTGGCGGTCACCCATCCCCCCAGCATTGCTTGATTTCGCTGATCTTACGAAAAGCGGTGTTTCAATGCGACAGAGGCCGTTGTTATTCCTAAATTTGTATTTTTTTTTATTATACTATTGGAAATGTTATTAAGTTATTAATCTAATAAAGAATTTTGTGCAATGACTAGATGATATGAAGCTATCAAATCCTTTTATAACATAAAACATATTTTTCAAATATATATTATAATATAGTAATAAAACATGGTTTTTTAAATATTTCTTAAACCTCAGTTTACAAGAATCTTAAACGAATAAATTTAAATTTCCTAGTCGCTTGCCATATGTAAGGAAGTTAGTTCTTCAAGAATGAATTTCTTTAATGCCTCGTATTAAATATTATTTACATAGTAAGTTTGGATTTATTCATAATTACTCAGTTTGAAAACATACATAATGTTTCTTTAGTAAATCTGGAGAGATAAAGAGAAATTTGTGAAAAAATTGATTATTCCTCTGGTAAAGTGCACATGCCCACTGAGTTAGTATATGACTGAAGTGGTTAGAACCAAAAAAAAAATATTGTACGAGGTACTTACACTCATCCCGACTACCCTTCCATGTTTTTGAAACCCTTGATTTCACAAGCGCCCGGCTTGATTTTGCGGTCAGCATGTCCCAATGTCCCAAAATTGTATGCAAAGATTGGTTTGTTTTTTTCCCAATTAATCTAATTGACACACCTTCCTCATGTAAGCCCACTATTCGCCCCCTCTCAAGATCACTAAGCTAATGAATGTGACCAAGTCTTCGCACTTGAGGTGTATTTTCTGTCAAACTTTTTAAATGTTTAAGCACAAATGTGAGAAAAATTAAAAAAATCAATAGACAGGTTAAAAAAACAGTCTAAAAAACGGATAGGATAAGCAGTAGAAAAGCCAAAAATTTAATTATATATTCAAATAACATTATAAATACTAGGTAATTGCCTATCTCTGTCACTTAGTATTTATGAATATATGTGAATGTGTGATTTATTTTTTGTGTTACAAATAATTGATTAAATATAAAGTTTATAATATACTTATTATCTCCCACCCTAATAAGGCAAATAAGCACTAAACCTATTTTTAAGTGGAGGATATATATTAAACTGTTTTTACAGTTTGAAATATTTCATACGTTAAAATTTTTACAGTTTTAAATTTATTGCTGCAATTTGTTTTGACAATAGGGTTTACCAACTTACTGAAATTTGTAAACAACAACAACGTTTTAATTGTTACACAAATAGAAACATTGCAGCAAGAAAAATTTTACCTTAAAATTCTTTCAAACTGTAAAGACAGCTTCAAAGTTGCAATATGTAGCTAAGGAACGCAAAATACATAAAAATAGTTAAAAACTTTAAAACAATCACATGGTATACAAGTGCGCATTTTTAATATAATAAAAAAAACGTAGTTTTTTTGACCCACCCAATACATCACAATGAAATTGCTGATGGGTTGGTCAATATTCTTTCGTATAGGAGATATGGTTTGCCGCAAGGGTTCAATTTTGTGCCCTTGACTTTTTGCAGATAGATTATTACACCCTAATTTAAATTTGTAATGAGTCTCGATAATGGATGCGTATAAATAGGCTGTTTAAAGATAATCTTTGAAAATACAACTTTACATTATGAGCGTTTATAAGTGATTTAGAGGTAACTTTTTATGCAAAGGCTGACATGCGTAAATGTGTAAGAATGTGAGTATAAGAAGTAACCTCAGTGGCGGATCTAGTATTTTCAAAATTATTTTTCCAAAAGTGAGACACCGGACCCACATCAAATGTGTACAAGGTGCCATTGGCCTCCGGGAGAACACTTTGGAGAAAACTTTTATTTTACAATTTGCGAAAAAAGTTGATTTTTTGGCAGCAGCAAAGTGTCCCCCTTAAGGCCAATAGCATCTCGTATATATGTGGTGTGGGTCCCATGTTTCACTTTTTAGATAAAAATTTTTGAAAATCCTAGATCCGCCAAAGTGTTTTATGCAAAGACCAAAGACGTCCTGCTGCCAAAAACTTTTTTCGCAAATTTTAAAATAAAAGTGGTCTCCCGGAGACCTATGGCATTAAAAATTAGAATTCGTTTTTAAAAATTTTGATTAATATTAAATAAATATATATAAATATATATATATATATATATATATATATATATATATATATATATATATATATATATATATATATATATATATATAATAACAAGGTAAAAGCATCCAAAAAAATATTGTCGAGCCTTTATCATACAGGGCTATTAAAAAAATTGCTATTATTGTGTCAGAGCTAGTCTGTCCCTGGCAAAGTAAATAAGTCAAATATGATTTATTGAGTTTATTTTAAGAAGACTTATCTAGTAACCATCATATTAAAAAAATATTAAATTACGCCTAGTATCTTAAAAGTTATTTAAATAAAAACGATTTCCAGGGGCATCCGTTATGCACCTGTATCTTCGTAGGGAAGGGTCAGAGGAAAAAAGTTTATGGGAACTTGTCATAATATTTTTAGGTTTTCTATTGAATTCCGAGAGATTGCCTACATATTCTGGGACACCCTATATATATATATATATATATATATATATATATATATATATATATATATATATATATATATATATATATATATATATATATATATATATATATATATATATATATATATATATATATATATATATATATATATATATATATATATATATATATATATATATATATATATATATATATATATATATATATATATATATATATATATATATGAAAAAAAAATTGGGCAAAACACGATCCTTAATTCCTCCACGAGACGGCTGTTTTCTTAACCACCGTAAGTGAGTTACATGTTAAGGGACTATGTTAAAAAAGTAAATTATGTCAAACTTTTAAGCTATTTGCCTCTATATCATATATGGAATATTTTTAATACGAGCCCAACCTAATGTATGTGGTTGTA
Organism: Listronotus oregonensis; assembly: GCA_019359885.1. Taxonomy (NCBI): domain Eukaryota; kingdom Metazoa; phylum Arthropoda; class Insecta; order Coleoptera; family Curculionidae; genus Listronotus; species Listronotus oregonensis. The sequence goes on from JAHBCN010000131.1 coordinate 23,851, forward strand.
TCTCTGACTGCTTTAAAATTTACAAAATTATTATTAAGAATCCCGCCGAGCTAGACTTGTCTGGAGCATCTATTTTTGCACCTTAGACGCGCGTGTTTTCTTTTTTATTTCTGACTCAAATTACATTTCGTTTTACTCCAGCAGTATAGAGCACACATGTTATGATAAATCCGGAATAATTATTTATTTTGGTTTTTTTCATGCCGAGCACAAATATAATTTTCATCACTTTTAATTACTTTAAGCAAGAGTTCGTTATTGTAATTTTCAGAGTACGATACAAAATTAAATACAATGAAAACAGCTGCCAATCTTAGGAAAATCCAAGAACCAGATTAAAGGAGTATGGCCGTTAAGTTATTTTAATTTACTTTGTGATGATATTCCTAAGATTGTAAAAATACGACAAAAGTTGATAAAAACTTGTCAGATTTATAAAATTATATCTCTATCAAATTTTTATAAAAATACTTTAAGCAACGCTTATTTTAAACGTTTTAATGTAAGCTTTTTTTGTGAAGCATTTTCTATACCTACCTTGCAGCAAAAAAGTTGTTGACAAAAATGTAAGAAAAAAATCGTTTTTTTTTTTGGTATATAATATCGTTTTCTGCATTTATTTTCCATTTTTTTTTCAACTTTAGAAGGCGCCATTTCGATAGGAGATTTCATTCCCTTAAAAAAAGTTATACATATTTTTTTACTGAAAATGCATAGACCTCGAGTTAATTTTAAATTTTTAAAATGATGACAAAAACCCATTCTCAAAAACGCAAGTTTAAGTTTAATAGCACTTTGTAATGTTTTCATATGTAGGCATCAAAAACCATGATCAATCATGTTCCTTATTCAAAGTTATATTAAAAAGCCTTAAAATGTGTCTTGTAAATATAATTAAATTATCAAAAATTAGAAGGATTTCCTTACATATAAACTAGTTTTTATACGCGATTTTATATTAACATATAGATTTGATTTTTTACTCACTAATTATTTACTTTAGTTTTTGGTTTAAGATTGAATTTTTCTTAATCTACTAATTTTAAGTCATTCAGTGGACAGTCGATAATGGGAAAATGAGCCGATTGTTACATTTCTCATTTAAAATAATTTAGAATGCTATGTTTATTAAAAAAACCAGATGTTACCATCTCTTGAAATAACGACTAACATATTTTTGTAAAGTTAGTAAAGAAAAGTAGTTTATTCTCTTAGAAATTTTTTCTTGTTACTTTTTTATTAAATTTGTACAGGAAAAGCCATTATAAGGGCAATATTGACTTTTAAATTAAAGTTAGCCTTAAAGAAACTGCAGATTAAGCACTGATGTTTTAAAACAACTTGTTTTTGTATGGGATATGCATGCCTAACTTTAAAAACTATAAGGTATCTTTATACCTAAGGAAAAAAAGTGTTTAAACTATAATTCTATTATTATCTTATTGTTGTTAGCTGAGTAGTTGCGTTGTTTACTTTGGTCACCAAGTAGAATCTCTTCGGATGCAAACTGTTGCGTAACAGCTTGCCTAACTTTTGTTCGAGAGTGTACATAAAAGTAGTAAAACATAAACCAGACGGTTCAGTTGTTAGTTTGTTGTCCTCTTTAATAGCTTAAGCACCGAATGAAACGACTTAACAGTCGACATTAGTCGACAATTCTCGCGACAGGTGCGCCAGCCTTGATTTTTAAGGTTTATCTATTGAACAATCATAAAATAGTCAGAAGCTAATTCCAGATATTTATTTTTTTTTTTTTTTCTAATTATATCTCTCTGGCAATTTAACCAGTCATACGTTTTATGATTTTACCATATTTTTTGATAAATGCACTGATAAAATGCAAAAGCGATTTTACTCAAGAGCAAAACTCGTTTGATGCTTTTAAAATATCTGTAAATACGTTTAACAAGTTTTATTTTCCACGGTCTTATTTTTAAGTCGTTTTGTATAACCACAACTTAAGCAGGATTACCTTTCTTTAATGTGTTAAGAGCCCATGAATATTAAAAGCTTCATGTTGCGAAGTTGTAATAAAAGCCCGCTGATGCTCATCTATTTATAACTTTAGAGATACAAAAAACAATCAGTTTTAAATTATACGAAAGATAGGTTTAGTAAAAAAGCATCTATTAAATTAAGAGGTACATTTTCTATATTCTAAAATAATTAAATATACAATGACAAAAGCATGAGCTTTATAGAGGCTCTATAATATCCAAACCATTTGCAGTGACACTTTTTGTTTGACCGATCTACACAAACTGGGTGCAGATGACATCAAACACTTTGTATCGATTTCATTTACAGAGAGCGCACATTTCGGCTGTTATGTTTACAGTGTGGGGTTAAAAATTCCGCGCAGGTCTATTGAAAACATATAGGCGCCATTTTCTATTAGAAATCCGTTTTAGTGTTCAAATCATTGGGTCCATAACAATATTGGGTTTCGGGTTCCAAATTATGAATTTGGATATTTTACTTAAATATAGTTTGGTAATAAGCTAAAGTATTCTCTTACGAAAAATTGACGCCAAGTGGTTTTTATATTCGATTTTCAAATTTCCCCAATTTTAACTTCTAGTTACTGGAGAGAGGTATGTTGATTTCATAAGAATTTGGGACCCGAAAAATAGAAACTTTGTAAATTTGGTATTCGGTTTTAAAACCCCATTTTATAAAGATTCTGAAAACGGGCGATTTTTACTCAACGCTCCGAAAAGGGCAAAACCGAAATATTTAGAGGGTAGTTTAGAAGTTTGCAATCTGATTAAACCCGAGTTTCTAAGGTCCTAATTGTTTTAGAATTTAAATACGGGCCAAGCTCCCACCTTTTGTCCACAGTTTTTTTCCACTCTTTTTTTTTGACTTGGCAACTTTTACTGATTTAATAAAAAAAGGATCTGTAATGATGACAAAAAGAACATTCCCAAGCGGATGATATATAACAGAATTAAGTTTAATAATGTGTTGAAGACGCTCCATTTCTGATACACTCCTTGACACGTCTGAGCATTTTTCTGTTGAGGTTGAGGTACTCCATATTCTATTGGGATATATTTTTCTTCCGTTTTAAGGGATGCTGTCAGTTCAACAATATGCGACCTAGGATATCCAACACATGTTTAATCCGAGAGAGGATCATGGTAAGCGGTTAATGTAGTGTTGATCTATAAAGTCTACGGTTACCCTGGCCACATGTGGTTTGGCGTTGTCCTATTGAAAAGAGGTTTTTAATTTTCTGAAGATAGAAAAGGCAATGTGGTTTCATTTCTTCCTGAATGTACTGTAGGGCCGTCATGAATAGAGGTGCCTAGCTACCATATTCGATGGCATCCTATACATTACACCTGTCTACCATATCAAACTGTGGATTACGTCTTTCATCACTTCGACTTCTTACCATTGCTGCATTCGTGATGCCACAGAAGTATGTTTCTAGATCATTGCAGTCGTTTGCGTCGATATTCACAAGTTAATACACCGTACGCATCCCGACTATCCTTCCATGTTTTTGAAACCACTGATTCGTAATTTTCCAAGTCGACCTAAAGCGATCCTTTACAGTCAAATTCTTAGCCGGAAATCTTTACGTTCTGCCCCGGCGACGTCTTCATCCTTCTTAGATCCATGCCTGATAATATCTCAAAATAGTACGTAAAGATCGGTTTATTCTTCTCCCAATTTCTATAATTGACACATCTGCCTCACGTAAGCTCACAATTTGCCCCCCCTCTTAGGGTCACTAATGTTGCAAATATAACCAAGTCTTCGCCCCAGAGGTATACTATACTATAAATCACAAAAGACAGGCATTATTTGGGCAACCGAAGATGAGCCCACAGGAATATATCAACCAACCAGTCTCGGGGTTATACAGAATTGTAGAAGGAACAAGACTAATGGGAGGATTGGTATAAAAGACAATGGGAGATTAGGCACAAAAAGTCCAAGAGGCTGCGCTGCCTCCGGTAGTGAAAGACGGCTTCCAGGAAGAAGAAGAAGAAGAAGAAGAAGAGGTATACTGTCTGTAACAATAAACCATTTTCAAACAAACTTTTTAATGTTTAACTACACAGGTGAGCAATAATTCGTAAATAGATTAAATAGATCCAAAAGCAGTCTAAAAAATCGCAAGATAAGCCGTACATATTATATATCTAGGCAATAAATTAAACACAAAAAAAGAAAATTTTTGCTGATTATATGAATGTGAAAGGATTTGTTTGACCAAATTACTAAATTAAAATAACCAGATTTTTTTCGAAGCACCTTTAATTTACATAAATGAAACAAAAATATTTATCATCGGCATGGTGATATATGAATTGTTTCTTGTTGAATAGAAATCCCCGACTTTCACGCTATAACTACATTCGCATTCATTATCTACATTAATAATTCTTTTGAACTCGAACCAAAAAAAAAAAAACTTAATGACCCCATACATTAACCTTCGCTAATTCGATGTATGGGATTTTAATATCTGTCATTATAAATTCAACAATAGTGTTTATATGCACGAAAATCTCACGCATAGTGCCTATTCTTGGTAGTTAGATAAATATAAAAGGACATATGTTTAAGTTACAGTCTTACTGATGTTTGAAGTAACTGTTCTGGGAGAGGATACTTATTTAACAAGAAGAAGTGCACACATAAGGCATATAATTACCGTTTGTTTAATATTATCTCTTACGTATTATACATAAGAGTTCTAGTTAAATTCAAAAAATTGAGACCATTTTGAGACCTCTCTAAAATACTCACAGCAAATTACTTTAAAATGCATAGTGGTGGTTTTTATCAACACAAAAAAACGTAGCTAATGGGTAATTGGTGATGGCACCGAGAGTTTCTCGAGGTGTCTCGTTAGGAGACGAGGGATTCTCGTCTCTCGCCTTCTCCCTTTACTCTCGAGGTCTCTCGACCAGGATTTTGACGAACAATTACATAAAAATAAGCTTATATAAAAAGAAGTTTTTTAATTAATACTAAAAATAGTATGGAGCTATGGAGTATTATGATTAAAGATTAGATAACAAAATCAAATTCAAAGAAATAAGTAAATATCTAATATTTAATTATATATACTCCGTTTTATTTTCAATTGTAATTAAAACTCCTTTTTTATATAAGCTCTTATTTTTTTTTTGTCATTGTGCGTCAAATCTTGACCAATACAAAATTTAGCTTTAATCATACAAGTAAAATAAATAATGACTTATGCTAAGAGCTATTGGCAGTGTTATTCAAAACGGAGCCGAAACTTCTCCAATTTATATATATTTTTTAAAATTATATCTGATTTTTTATATTATTATGTATTATGTTTTCATTGCTTTCCACTATAAATATAAACGTAACCTGCAACTTAAACATCCAGTAGCATATATAGACTTCGAAAAGTGGGGGGACCCCAACTGTTTAATTGAGAAATTGATATAATATAGGTAGAAAATTAAATTATTTCCCAAAAAATTATTTAATTTGTTTCAAAGAGTGGAGGAGGTTCTGGACTATACCCTAATAAAATAATCTAACATGGGGCTAAAAAATTTCATGCCATTTATGTTCCCTTAAAAAATGCTTTGTATTGGTGCAAATCATGAAATATATCTAACAAATTAAGTGTTATCGTTTTTAGCACAGTATTTTATAATATCCAGACTTTTATGGCGCAAATTAAAAATTCTGCTTAAAATTTGCATAAAAAAGTTGCAATAACTGTTCCTTCACAGTAAAATACAGGCAATATCAACAATATTTGCTGATAAGATTAATAAGAACCCTCGACGCAAAATGCAAGATTAGTAAATCAACAACACTATTTTTAATTTTTGCTTTCAAGTTAAGCAAATATACATACGTGTATAATATGTTAATATGGATTTACGATATATGCACGCAAATGAAGCTTGACCTCACTCTGCAAGTATATGACATAACAAGTAAGGGGGAACGTAATGTGTAATTTTTTATACTTTCACAAATCTCGCGGCTCTTGTCATAATGTTTAATAACTTTTATGTTTACTATACTTTACAGGTTTATTATGGCTATCTGATGGTAAATGAATAACAAATTTTGGTTTGCGAAATGTTCGTTTAATATTTTAAAAGGTCCTATTAGAATGGTAATCCCAGGAAATTTGTCGATGGTTTGCCCAATGCAGTGATTTCATCCAGTTTTAAAGGTCTTGAAAAATTGGACAATTAAGACGATGACTAAATGATCTCGTTAAGATACGGATTGTAAAATCTTTTTTGTTATTCATCACGTATACTTAAAAGAATACTTGGAAACCTGTAAAATTTTAACAATAGTATTCCTTGCGGTTTTAGTAAAAGTCGCTTAATTGATCATCGGAACTGATTTGTCAATATTTTTAGGTTATTTGGCTCCTTTGGATCCCCTTGGATTGTTGCATTTTAGAACAGACACTTACCTAACTTCTGTAACTCATCGAAGAAAGTTTAATGTACTACATCTTTAAACTGGATAAAAAATCTTTTATGGGAGAATGTCATTACTTTTTAAAATGATCTAATGGATTTTCTTTCTTTATGTAAAATTTACGTCAATCGCTATTTTTGCGTTTCTATTTCTCGTAGAGCGCCTTATGAAATTAGCTGCAATTGACCACAAAAATAAAGAATAGCGAAATCATACGAACAGTCTGTTTAAATAAATATGTATTTTAAACTTGCATTATCTTTATTTATTTTTTGATAAGGGGAAGCCCAATACAATAGACCGACCTAGTCCACGCGTCTAGGGACAAAAAGATATATGGGGATATAGAGAAGGAGCCTCGATAGGATCTGCGAATTAAATACATGGATAGATCCGGCATGAAAATACTCAATGACAACGTTAATGCACACGCATATTCTTGATCGATTATTTGTATTTTAGGTAAACACGGCATCTTTATCTTATAAATTTATACTTACTATAACAGTATAGAATAAAGCGTCGAGTCTTAATCTTAAAAACAATTTTACTTCTGAAATTGCAAAATAAAACCGTACGGTCATATTCTTACATAAAATCTAAACATACAACAAAAATAAGCGTCACAATTAGTTAATCAGATTTTTAACAATTTCTTCCAAGGAAACAACACGAACTGTCACTCTCATGCATGCCTTTACAGTTTATCTGGAGAGGCCACGCACTTCCAACCTTATTCGGTTAAACTTCCTATTTCTTTTTTATTATCACAAAAATAACCTAACGGGTAGTCAGATCATCAGAATAAGGGGTTTATTCATTAATTGTAATACATGCGTTATAAATTGCTGCCATAAAAAAATCATTTCTAAGGGTCGATGCCAGTAAGAATGGCTTGAGGTCAGTCTAAAGGCATCCGAAACTAGTTTAAAAATTTAAATTATTTTAAATGTCGAAGGTATTTGCTTTTATATTCGGGACAATAATTAATAAACCTTGGTCATCGTAACCCTTCAATGGCTTTTTTAGAATAATATGAAAAATTAGTTAATTAAAATGACCATAAAAGGACAGGTTTTAAAATCGTATTCATTATTAATACATAAAACTGGTCGAACAGGGTTTACCAGCTTTTCTGTGGCTGTAACATTATAACAAATCTAAGCTTTTAATAAGATCAAACTCGAATGCGTCAGTAAAAATTCGAATGATTCGTTTTTGTTTCCGGTAAAAATATAGACTCGATAGTGGACGTAATGATCGCAACTTCCATATAAGAGCTGAATGGGCTACTTACGACTTTATGATACAGTTAGTCAGATGTATTAAAAATTCAAATCTACTATACGGATGAGCGAGCAACGTAATTAAAATTCAGCAGCTCTCTAGCAAAAACTAAATTTTTAATATATTTGAAATTATATACACACATTTTTTAAATTTACAGAATATTCTTCGCTTTTTTAAGATAACGCGTAACGGTTCAATTGGTACGGGAACAAAATATATGATCAAGGTTTCCACAGACGTTTAGTAAGATCGTACAACCCGTCACAAGAACTAATGTTAGAGTTTAGGGGACTCACATTTTTAATCATTATGACCGCCCACGATGGGTTGTATGGAGCCTACATACTAAGTACCGTGAGTGACGGGTTTTTAGATCTTTGACCCATCCCCCCCCGTTCTGTCAACGCTGTGCAAGCACCGAAACATGCAGATATTGCATTTCACGGCACCTTTTTTTAGATAACGCGGAACAAGAGACTCGTATCACGGGCTTGACCGGTGATGCCGACCCGGTCTTATTTTTGACCATTAAGCTAGCCGAAGGGAATGATAAACCTGGGTTAAAAAGGCGAAGGCCTCTCAGTGAAGGTGACGCCCTTCTCGAGCTACGCCGAGAAGAGCCATTGATTACCCCAAGTAGTAGCTTAGTAAAAAGGAAAGCCTTATCGGTTTGCGTTGGAGACATTTTGTTTTGTTGTTTATGTATATAAGTTCGTCGGTTGTCTTATGTAATTCTTGTGGTCTGTATAGGTCCATTTTGCCTAAAAATTCGATAAGTGCCATTGCTCAGTCTCGTTAAAATTGTATGGTTTCGTTAATGTTTATTGTTTGTCTAAATTCTTTTATGACTTTTTGAAGCTCGTCGATACCGTCTCTTCTTTGGATAGGTTGGTGGCCAGTCCTCACTCTAAGGGGTGGAAATTGGGGGCACTTGTTCTGCCCTCTGACCTTGCCCTGCCAACTTCTTATCTTCTTGACCATGGATTATTTGTGGGTTGTTGAGCGGCAGTCTATTTCGGTTTTTGATTTTTCTGTTGTTGTTGTTGCAACAGTTGAAGCTAAAATTTTTAATCATTCATCAGTAGGCTGTTATAGAGATAGCGAGCATCGCGTTAAGTGTAACAAAAAATTGATGTTGGAATACCCTTTGCGAGAAGAATTTGACAATGTTAAAATGATAAATTTACGAATACTTCCTAAACATCCCTTCTACAAAACAAGAATAAGTCAGTATTTATACAAATATTTTAATGCTACAACAAAAGTTAAAATTTCAGACTCTGGTGTAACACTCTTTAATAATTATTTGCGACTGGCGATCATATTTGCCCTACCAGACCAGACCCCAGCGATAATCGCCAGCGTCTTAGCAATAATCCCCCAACTGAATAATACCAAACAAACATACTAAGCAGTGGTCCGCGATGATCATCGCAATAGTCGCTCCAAGCAAAACGTACCTTTAGGCTTTTTTATTTATTGCATATTATATGTATTTTCACCCCTTCTGCACTGATTTCAGGTTCCATTTAGTGGTCTTTACTTAAAAATTGTTTTTTTAGGATTCGCCACTAAGATTACCAACAGGCGATTGATCAGCCATTCAGCCAGTCATAAAGTGTTACTTTTATAAAGAGCCTTGATTTTATTTACATTATGTATATAATTTTTGATTATTAAAAATCTGTATTTTTTTTTATATGCTACTTATCTAGAGGGTGAATAAAAGCTAAACCTATCACATATTGACAGAACACACTTCACGCCACTGGGGTCGGTCAGGGCGACTTTTTAAACACACAAAGAGACCACTTTAAAGGAAAAAACATAAGGATAAGAAATGGGTAAGACTATCCCTCACTTGCAACAAAAATATTAAATATACATAAAAGTAATTTATATTTCTGTATTCTGTTCAAAAAGAAATCAGGATTATATACTTTGTACTATCTAGGCTAGGATTAAGGATGTTAAATGGGCTAAAGTGCACACTCTAATTAAAACATTATAAGGTTGTTGCGGCTCATATTTATTACAATAAAAGAATATATGTTAGATATTTAACTTTCAGTTCGTTGACAAGGTTATTTGATTTTATGATGGGAGGCCAGTAATATAAGATTTTGGAAGAATTATGCCAGTTTATTCGTAGCTGAGTATATCTTGTGGGTTTATTTTTGCAATATTCCTTCCATCTTATATTCCAATTATTGCGAATATTTGTTTTTGCATTATTATATCCGTCATTTAAACTAAGAGTGTAATTAGCTGCTGTACCATTAATAATACTGTCCTTTGCTATTAAGTCTACTAGTTCATTGTACTTTAGTCCGGTGTGTGCTTTAACCCATATGAAATAGACTTCTTTGTTACGCAGTGTTATTCTGCGCAGCAATTTCCTCATTTCCCATATTATTGGGTTGTCTTTATAGTTCCAGGGTTTATTCTTCTTTAAAGCTTTAAGCACGGACATAGAGTCGGACAATATGACAAAGTGATGATAACTAGAGTCCACTATAAATTTGAGAGCTTCGCAAATTGCTATGGCTTCACATGTGAAAATGCTGGGGTTGTTATTTATTTTAAATTTAAGTTCGATATTTAGTTTTGTGATATACACTCCAGCTCCACTACCATTTTCATTTTTTGAGGCATCTGTATATATTTGAATGAAATTATTAAACTGAGAAATTTCAGATTTTAAAATAGCGGCATTAAGAGCATTGTTGTCCGTAAAGGGCGGAAATTTAACATTGATGTCCTGAAAAGAGCTATGGTACTCATAATCGGTGGGATTAAAAGGTTCAACCAGATTAAGAATGACATTAAAATTTCGAAAAGCCTCGCAGAGAGGAGGTGAATTTTTATGTAGCCAATATTTGTTAGTTAGATCATATGTATTTAATCTCGATATATTAGAAAGCAATTCGGTTTTTAAAAAGGCATGTTTAAGTAAAAACTTAATGCTTAATGCCTCCCTGCGTAGACACAGAGGAGGTTCTAGAGCTTCAACTAAGAGAGCTTCTACTGGAGAGGATATCATAGCCCCCAAACAGACTCTAAGAGCTTTGCTTTGTATACGATCAAGTTTTGTTAAATAGGTTTTACAAGTAGAGCCATATAGAAAGCTTCCATAATCTAGAACTGACCTAATATACGATTTGTAAAAAACTAAAGACGTATGCACGTCACATCCCCACCAAGTTTTTGAAACAGATCGTAGGAAATTAATGCCTTTGTCACATTTAATTGCAAGTTGACTGATATGTTGTTTCCAAGAAAGTTTTTTATCCAAAACAATACCTAAGTACTTTACCTCTTTTTTGGCAGGTATAATTTTATTTTGTAAATTAATATGGTTTATGTTAGGGGTGTTGTGACGAGTAAAGGTACAATAGATGGATTTTTCAGAAGAAATTTCAAAACCATTTTCACTGGACCATTTTAAAATCTTATCAAAAGCATTAGACAATTGTGTATAGATACAAAAATCATCGGCATACTGTACTATTTTAAAACCAGTTAGCTTATGGATATCCGCTGTGTAAAGATTAAATAGTAGTGGGCTAAGAACTGACCCTTGGGGTAAACCAGAGTAGAGATATCTAGGACCAACTTTGGCGTTTACATTGTTTCGAACAAAAACACATCTACTCTTGTACAATTTGATAATTGAGTAACATATGTGCGGAGGTATTTGAAAGTCTTTGGCCATCTTATATTCCAGAATCGATAAATCCACAGAGTCATATGCACCTTTGATATCAAGAAAAAGTGATGTTATGTATTCATTTTGTAAATAACAATTTTGTATATCAATTGTAATGTGTGAAACAGCGTCGAGAGCACCGAAGCCTGTTTTATATGCAAACCGATTAGCTGGTGATAAGCTTTTATTAATTAACCAAAATTCTAAGCGAAACTTAATAAGTCTTTCTAATGTCTTAAGCATACATGAAAGTAAGGAAATAGGCCTATAAGAGTCACCAGAGTCTGGATCCTTTCCAGGTTTCTGTAAAGGAACAACTATTATTTTTTTAAAATCTTCTAGTTCGAAGCCATTAAGATAGATTTCATTAAAAATTTCCAATAATAAGTTTTTAGCATTGAGGGGAAGATGTGCAAGCATACAGTACTGTATATCATCAAATCCAGGAGCAGTATTGTTGGTGTTTAATAAAGCTCGATTTAATTCATTTATTGTAAATTTTCTACACAAAAAATGGCCGTTGGGAGCATTAGTAGGTGTTTCTTGTTGTATTGGAGAAACAAAAGGTGGAGCTACCTTGTCGAAAAATTCATCAAGCCATTGAGTAGTAGTTGGTTTTTGAAGATCTGTTTTTCTAGTCATTCGCCTTGCTTGTGACCATAAAGTAGAGGAAGGTGTATTTTTATTTAATTTGGAGCACCAATTTACCCAATTTTCTCTGGCTTTTCTTTTAAAAAAATTTTTAGTTTCTGCTTCAACTTTTTTGCATATTAAATAATTTTCCAGTGTAGGTTTCCTTTTGTATTCATTCAGAGCTTGTTTCCGCTTATGAATTTCATTATCGCATGTTACGGGGTCCCACCATGGAGGGGGAGGTCGACGGTTAAAAGAAAATGGTTTATAGACGGGAATGCTAATTTTAGCTGCTTCATTAATACAGTTTGTCAAAAAAGAGTATTTGTGCTTTGTATCTGTAAAAACTGGAGAATTAAAAATTTGTTGCTCAATATAAAGAGTGTACACATTCCAATCTGCTCTTTTGGTGTTCCATTTAGTTTTTGGAAAAATTTTTCCTTGGCTTAGATTTGATAAACTAAGAGTCATAACAATTGGAAAATGGTCTGAGCCAAGTGTGTCAGAATCAGTGTCCCATGAAAAATTATTAGATATGTCAGGAGAAGTGAGACTTAAATCAACGACTGATTTACTACCCCCAGGCTGCATGCGCCTGGTCTGTGAACCATTATTTAAAATAACCATGTCGTTGTTATCAATAAAATTTAGTATTTGATTTCCCATGGGGTCGTTTTTATGTGAGCCCCAAACACCACTGTAAGCATTAAAGTCACCTTGTACCTATGTACCTTTTTTAGTTTTGTCAAATTCAGTCAATAACAGCTAGAAGTGTTGAAAAAGCGCCAGCCTGTACATACATTATAAAATTAAAAAAAACGCGTAATAATAAAATAAAAAAGACTAGAACAATTTAATAATTATACTTCAGCAATTTGATTTGCAACATTCTACTGACATTTTCACTGATCATATCAACTGCAAACGGTTTTTAGAAGCAAAAAACGGTGCATAGCTCAAAGCTAAAACGGGATAAAGCATTTGGATGCGGGATCTAATTTTCTAATAAAACGTTGTTAAACCATTTCGTACACCGTGTTTAACCTGTTCGGTAACACAAAAACTATAGTTATATATGTACCTATATTAACTTCCTTATAATGGGTATAATAGCTATTAAACGATGAGGAGATTAGCTGTTGATTTCCTCAATTTTTGCGAAAATATTATGACATACTTTCATGCAGGTTAGGCAAATAGTGTTGGTAAATGAAATATGCAATTACACAATTTCATTTAGATAAGGTGTAATTTCGCACTATTTTTTTTTATTTATTGCGCTTCTGGCCTATGTGTATATTTGAATAACAGAATTATACGTACATAAACTACGGACAAATCTTAGTTTAAAAAAAAATAGCTACATTTTTAATCTAAAAATGTACGTACCGATTTTTAAAGATAAATACAGTTTTTGATATAATACATTTGGTGACTGGTAAAATAAACAAACATTTGTAAGTCATAAAGTTCGCTTTTTTTTCTTTGTTGTCTATTTTTTAAACAGAACTGACCATCAAACTCTTAAATCAGGTGTGTTTATGTTGGTAAAAAGATTGATTTTTAAAAAAACTTTATTTCACAAAACTCAGACTCGTATTTTTTGGGTTTCAAACTTTTCTAGCCAACCTCTATAAATGCAAAATACCTGCTATATTATGATTGATCTTTAAAAAAAAAGTGTTTATCCCGCATAGCTATTGTTTACTTAGTTTAATTTTACAATTGATTTAAATAGTTGTAGGCCCTTTAGATTTATTTTTCGATCGGTTTCAGTTTTGAAAGCTTTAACAAATTACATACTATGTGTTATTTAAATTTAACATATTAATTATTTAACTGTTGTTCAATAAGTTTTGTCATTCTATAAGAGATTGCGCTATTAAGCTCGTTGTTTCATTTTTTGGAAAATGGTAGTACTTTTTTATGAACACTCGTAAAGTTCCATGTAGATCTATTAACTCATTCGTATATTTACAGCTGTTCAAAGTTGTGTTAAATTCTTATTTTTAAAAGATGTAGCACCATAACAACTTCATGATCTATTATTAAAAGTGTAAAAGGACTCTTATCCTTAATTAGAGCAGTGGAAAGATGGGCTGCTAAATTGAAACGTGGTTATACGAGTCTTGAAGACGATCCACGTAAGGACATCCAAAAATTGCATCAACATCAAAAATTGTAGCAAAAATACAGGATATGGTTTTGGAACATTGTCGATTAACTGAAAGAGATTTAGTAGAAGCCCTTGGGTTGTTATTAGACAGTGTGAGCGGTATTTTTGGCTCAAGTTTTGGGTTTTAGAACGGTGAATGGGTGCCGCATTTGCTAACAATAGAAATAAAACACATTCGAATGCAACATTTGGAGCCTTTTAGAAAGGATAAAAATGATTTTGGTTGTTGTTATGTCACTATAGATAAGACTTAGGCCATGATGTTTAATGAAAGGAAAAAGGCTAAAGATACTGTAAACTGAGTGCTTCGGTTGAAAGCAAGTAAGGGTCCAGAAATCGGCCAAGAAGGTGTTGGCATAATTTTTTTTTATGCAAAAGGAATTTCATTATAATATAATTATATATATATATATATATATATATATATATATATATATATATATATATATATATATATATATATATATATATATATATATATATATATATTTATATATAATATATATATATATATATAATAATTAATTTAGAACAACCCTGGATTGATGATATTTCCCTGTTAAATTGGTAAACGTTTTTCGCCGCTTCTATATTTTTATTATTTATTTACCACTTAATGTTTGAGACGAAAACATATGTTTTTAATTTGTGTAATAAAAAGACGCTAATTAATTTTACTAGTTATTTAAATTAATTTTTCTGTCTGAATGAATAATTATAGAAAAAAAAGTTACCCACAGGGTCACAGTAATCTCCAAAACTGTAGCGAAATTACAAAATAATCTTAGCTAAAAGCATCTGTTAGAAAAAAAACGTGACTGTCCATAAATTTAAGCAATAATCAACACACCTATACCGTTCTTTATATTTATCATTTTGACCATGGCTACCGAAATTATTCCCAGAAAAGCCCATTAGTAAACCATAGCAATTAAGATTTTTTTAATCTCTTTTTTATATCGGGTTAACCAGCCTAGGGACAAATGATTCTTTTGACTCACGTTTGTAAGAATCAGTATGGGTTTTGAAGATGATTATTTTTTAAACGATGTTATTGGCCATGTAAAATGTTCACATTAGTAAACTTAAGTATTTTAATTTAGTATTCATAATATAAGAAAATTATTTTGGTTTTTTTATATTCCTTTATACAGGGGAAAGTATGGAAACATTAATTAATTCTTAAATTATAAGGTCTTTAGGAAAACACAAAATTATACATGGCAGTACGGCTTCCATCACAAACGATCCTCAGCATCCTCTTTCCTTTGTCTTACACGACTAAACATCCATTGAGTTTCTTGGTGAATCCTAAATTGTTGCTTTGACGTATCCAAGGCTTTTGACCAAGTCTGAATTATGCGCTCCTTAACAAACTTCCTTCCTACGGCCTTCCACATAAACTTTGTTCTTGGCTTCCCAGTTTCCGTTCTAATCGACGTATATCAGTAATTGTAGATTTCCACTCTTCTAACGTTTTTGTGGGCTTTCTTAATATAAAAAAGGTGTGTTTTGTTTTGAGATTAGGTTTGAAGGTCGAAAAGCATATTTTAATTCAAAAAACAGTACAAAATCCATGCCAAAAACTAGGGTTATGATAACGAGAATAAATAATTAATATTTGTGAGCATTTAAATCGTGCTAAAACAAAATACCAAATTTTAAACTTAAAAATATGTCTTGCAACAAGTTTTTGCTTTATTACCTTATTTAACATAAAAAATATATAATAATAATAATAGGTCGTTACGCACGATTTTATCAAGGATTTTTTTTTAAATAGCATATACTAAACACAGTTATTTGACATAATTTATCATAATGCACTATGCCATATTAACCTTTTAAACTTCCTATACCTAAAAGATGTAGATAACTGTTATAGGACGATAATTTTTCTTGGCTCTAAAGTCTTCATAAATTTAAGTAGGGTAAGCAACAGCCTTCTCGTGTTATAATCATTAATTAATTAGTTTACGATACGATCAAAAATGTAATCAAAGAAAAAAACTAATTAATTATATTAGCTGCATTTTGCCATAACAGTTTTACGCTGAATTTTGTCTTTTCGTGATAAACAACTTTTACACATCTATTTAAATAAAAAATAATTAATTATTTTCCATCAGTAAAAGTGATGAGTCTTACAATTACACAATGTATACAATCGAAGCTATATTATATTATTCTACCTAATGGGTTAGCCTTATAACATAATAAAATCGACTACTTTGAAATGCCAAAGACACTGACATTTAAAAACGGTAATAACATTAGGGTTTGCGATTGTTGCGGCAAATTTAAGGTTTCGTTTTAGCTCAACGCTTTTTTTAATTTGTATTTAGACCAAATTTAGTTCATAGGGAAAGTTATTTTGCATCAAAAAGACTATGAACTTTAAAAAAGTCAGTTTTTTATTTTATAATTGGTAGTTTTCAGACAACTAAATATTCCCTGTATTTATACATTGTTTCTTCTTCTTCTTCTTCCCTGGGAGCCGTCTTGATTCACTACCGGAGGCAGCGCAGCCTCTTGGGCTTTTTGTGCCCAATCTCCCATTATCTTTTATACCAATCCTCATTAGTCTTGTTTCTTCAACAAGTCTGTATTACCCCGAGACTGGTTGGTTGATATATTCCTGTGGGCTCATTTCCGGTTGCCCAAATAATGTCTGTCTTTTGTGATTCAACGCTTCACATTCGCAGAGGATATGGTGGGCTGTTTCTTCCCCCTCGTCGCACATTCTGCAACTTGGGTCCCCATTGTATGAGCCTATCTTGTGTAGGTGTCCTCTTAGGTTATCGTGCCTTGTTAGCAACCCTACTGTTATGCGAAGTCTTTTCCTACTTTTTCTGAGTAGTTCTTCCTTCGTTCTTTTGGATGGGTCTCTCATAAAGCTTTTTCCATGTCTAGTTCTACTGAGGTTCCCCCAGTATTCCTCGTGTTTGTTTCAGATCCATTCCCTGGTTTGCCCTCGTGCTGTGGTTTTGGTCACTCCAAGGGCAGGTTATTTTCTTTTGCACAGTGCAGTAAAGCATATATATTTCCGTTTAAAATAAAAGTTTTCTATAATAAAATTTAAATTTCCCAAAACCCCTTTTGGGGGTTTTTGGGAAACCCTCCGTATAACAGAATTAACTGCACTTGTTAATTCAATATAAAATTTTACAGATAGCTAATGGTTAACTTTGAGGCAACATTTGCATGTTATTAAAAAAAAAAATTTTTTTACTACTTACACTTATTCTTTCCATAAAATGTGATACATCATTATTAAAAAAATTATAACCGAACTTGTCTATCTAGTAAGGTCTAAGGTGAAATTTGCTTTAAAGTAATATTTTATTTATAATTTATTTTAAAACTAATACGCTAAATATTTTTTTTATCTTTATAATAGCCCACAAAGGCTTTTATGACGCCTATGTACTAGGTACTGTGAGTGCTGAGTTTTTGGATGTTTAACTCATTTTTTCCCAGTTTCAATTTTCGTTATGCAAATACCCACTACCTTTGAACTAGCCCCATTATCGTCTAGGCGATATCATCCAGACAGGACCTAGAGTTTAAAGTCGATTTTGAACCCTACCCACATTGTTAAATATATATTTTTTAGAAAATTAGCGATTTAAGTTTAATTAATAAATTAATAAAATAACTACTTATTCTCAAGAGACACCATGACTCACCTTTTAAATTTGGTAAACTTATGTGTTTATAATACAGTTCAGTAGTTTTTAAAAATTTAATCCTACTTTAAGTCAACTAACTTAGTTTTTTTACTTAGGGGCCATCCATAAATTACGTCACAACAATTTCATGTTTTTTGTCCCCTCCCTGACACAACTCGTCACATTTATGAGACTCCCTCCCCCTTAGTGTGACACATTTTGAAATTTTACATCTAAAATTAATTAAAACATATATAAATAATAAGCATATAGAAAGAGTGAGTACAATTCTTACGGTTTTCGTCTACATTTAATAGATTTTTACATGTGACGTCACAAAGCTGATGAACCCCCCATACCCCTTGTCACGCAATGTCACAATTCTCTACACCCCTCCCCCTTAAGGTGTGACGTATTTTATGGATAGTCCCTTACTTACTTGTTTTTTAATCAGTTACTTGTTAAAAACATGATACCATTGTCCGTCTCTTAATATGTAGATCTAATTCTAAATAGTCGGAAGGATGTAGATGTCAAAATTTGATTGACCACGTTACACTTTGAAACAACAGATAAAAAAGTTTAGTGTTTTGGAGTAATTGGTGTTTTATTAGTAACCGTTCCAGTTATTTAAAATTTTCTGTAAATAATATAAGGACTGCAGTCTCTGTGGGTTGTAGATCAAAAAATTTGGTTGACCATGTCACACTTTGAAACAGTAGACAAAAAGGTTTGGTGTTCTGCAGCAATTGATGATTAACACCCGCTCTAACTATTTTATATTTTATATTTTCTGGAGAATAATATAAGGACTGCAGTCGGAAATCATATTTCTATACGGTTACATGGCATAATGCAGAGAGCCTAGAAGACGGACATGCATGGCCTGTGGTCCGTAAAAATCGTTTGACTCATCCGTCTGATATACAACTAACGTCGAAGAAATTGTTTTTGTTCGACCTAAACTTAAAAGCTTTGTAAACTAATGTTTAACATGATACGGTGGCGTATGTATGAAAAAGGTACTTTTAAATTGGCTTTATTGGTTCTGACATTTTTTTTAAGTCTTAAAAATATTAATATTTCTGTTAGTAAGTTGATGTTAACATAATCAGTAAAAAAATGTAACATGTCAGAGCAAAATTTTTATTTGTTTCATGTAATCAGTTATTTTTAAAACTGTATTGTTTGTTGGGTCAGATTATATATATGTTACTAATTTATTAATAAAAATTTGGTGTTTAAAGAGATACTGAACTAAGCTGGATTTCCACTGCGCGAAAATAACTCGCGCAACCGTTTCGCGAGAATTATTTGCGAAATTCCGAATTCGAGCAAACTATTTCCACAAAGCGAAACGATTTGCAACATAGAGGCGAAACAAGATAAGCCATCAGTTTGCTCATTTCGAAGCTTCAGATACGTGTGCGTTTACACGACGCGAAACAAACTACGCCAAACACTTTGATTCACACCCAAAAACCGACTTGCCATTCGCTCACATTAGAACGTTTTCGCGCAAAAAATTTTGGGATAGACGCCAGGTATCCACAACGCGAGACTAGTTTCGCGAAACGGTTGCGCGTATAATTTTCGCGTAGTGGAAACCCAGCTTAAGCTACCATGTATAATCCTATAATGGTGCTCATTGAGAACTGAGTTTTCTATTCATTCTTCGGTTTTTACAAAGTTGATATATTTAAATAAATTTAAAATAGTTTATAATAATTTTAAAATTTACTAATAACTATAATTAGATGTGTAGATAGCCGAAAGATTGTTTATGTTTATTATCGTATTTTTAAATGCATCAAAGCACCGCCATTTAAAACAGGAATTTGCAAATAAATTACGTTATATTATTTATTTATATTGGCTGTAACTAAAAATATAATTTTATAATTTACTAAACTTATCAGTAATTTATTTAAAATTTCCGGATAATATTATTTGTCGGATTTCCTCGACAACGATAAATTATATGGGAATAAATATTTTAAATAAGCTGGATGCTGTAGGGTCCGACAGAGGCTCAAATCTAATTGTTCCAGATGATTTTTTTTTAATTAATTGTGTTTTTAAAACAACAGTCAAATGTGGAAATTAATTAAAAGCCATTTAGAAAATTGGTCACGCTCCTTTTTTACCGAGGTGGTACTAAATCCTGCAGGTGGCCACCCGACTGCTCGGCACCCCGTTTAGAATAAAATACCAGTATTAAGCTTTGTTTACACTAAAACTGGTTTCTTTGGGTACCTACGATAAAGCAAACATTATTTAATATTTTTATATCTTGTTTTGGCGATGTATTACTTGATTTTTTATTTATAATTATATAACATTTATGTAAGTTTTTTCAATATTTTATATATATATATATATATATATATATATATATATATATATATATATATATATATATATATATATATATATATATATATATATATATATATATACCTATCATTATAATTTTATTTTTTCTAAAATAATTTATTCCGACCCAAAAATAAAAATGGATGACGTGTATTGCAAAAATGACTGGGTAAAGGAGTATACACACCACCGTTAAACTTATTTTTTAAAATTTTCTCCAAGTTGGTAATTACAATCTATAAATTATTAAAACCTGTCACTTATTTTTATTTGTTAACAAATTGACACTAGTTCAACCACTTAACCTCATAGTTATGGGAGAGACAAGAATGGGCTACTTCCGACTGCAACAAAAACCAAATGGTGTCTACGCTAGTTTGGGACACAACAACATAAAAAGTCAGGTTGGCGGTAACATCCTGGACGAGAGAACAGACCAGATAATTCCCCAATACTCATTAAACAAAAACTTCGAGGTAAAATTTCCAGATCGAAGTGAGTGGCAGCAACCCGATTTCCCGGCATGGTTGGAGACATCATCTGGTATACAGGTGGTTCCAAAACCGAGCAGGGAACTGTAGTGGGCGTGTACAGTGAAATGAGGAATTTACAATTCTCCATTCCACTAGGAACACACAGTTCTGTATTTCAAACAGAAATATATGCTTTACTGCACTGTGCAAAAAAATAACAGAAGGGCTTATAAAAACAAGCAAATATGCATAACAACAGACAGCCAGGCCTCACTGGGGGCACTAGCAAACCCCAAGGTAACGTCCAGGCTGACATGGAACTGAAAGTCCTGGAAGAACGCAACAGAGTAACTTTCCTGTGGATACCAGGACATTCGGGAATAGAAGGCACCTTGGAGTGACCAAAACCACGGCATGAGGGCAAACCAGGGAATGGATCCGAAACAAACACAAGGAATACTGGGTAAACCTCGGTAGAATAAGGCATGGAAAAAGCTTTATAAGGGGCCCATCCAAGAGAACAAAGAAAGAACTACTCAGACAAAGTAGAAAAAGACTTCACATAACAGTAGGGTTGCTAACAGGGCACGATAACCTAAGAGGACACCTTCACATGGTAAGCTCATACAATGGGGACCCAAGTTGCAGAATGTGCGACGAGGGGGAAGAAACAGCCTACCATATACTGTGCGAATGTGAAGCGTTGAATCACAAAAGACAGGCATTATTTGGGCAACCGAAAATGAGCCCACAGGAATATATCAACCAACCAGTCTCAGGGTTATAGACTTGTAGAAGGAACAAGACTAATGGGAGGATTGGTATAAAAGATAATGGGATATTGGGTACAAAAAGCCCAAGAGGCTGCGCTGCCTCCGGTAGTGAATCAAGACGGCTCCCAGGAAAGAAGAAGAAGAAGAAGAAGAAGACACTAGTTCATAGTTTATTGCGTGTAATAAAAATACTCAAAACAATAATTTTACTGAACTGTCACTCATACAATCTCTATCAAATGCTTGTAAAATGAATGGCATAGTTGACATAGTATCATTTTACTCGACAAAGAAAAAACTCGTATAGAGCTAACACTCTGACGGATTAGTATTTTTATACAAAAACTTGATCTGGTTACGTGCGTGCAACTTGGCGATTGAAGTTGTAAAAAACTTCACCGGAAAAATAATGTAGGCAAGGAAACTGACTGGATTTAAATAAAGGCGGGGCGTAATAATTGGCTTTTTTGCTTTTCGACTTCTTAGGTCGATCGCAGCGTGGGATTGGGCTTCCTCTATAAATTTCAAAGCAACTCTTGAATACTTACTTTATACAAGTTCGTATTCATATTATAAAATTTCTGATAAGCAGAAATATATGCGTTTAGTTAGTGAAATTCGAATGCATGTAGAAGGAAAATAACTCATATTTTTTCAAAAAAGGGATAAAATAAAAAGAAAACTTGTTCTGAGCAGTCGTGGGTTCAGAAATTTTTCATTGCATAATGCAAGTAGAGCGATCTTTACTTCTCGAAGGTAAAAGACCTTTTTTGTTTGACAACTTAAGGATTAAAAGGGTTTTATTGGCTTATTTAGGGTAAATTAAGTAATATCTGATTTAACAAAAAATCAAGAGAAAAATTCTCTTCTAGACTACGATTACAGAAATATTTTGATAAAATTATTGTTTAAATTCTTTTTCTTAATGAAATTTACTAAAAATTCACAAAAAAAATATTGATTATAGTAAGTATGTAACATAAATTACAATATTCTTTACATAATTTAAAAAAATTAAAAGGTTCTCCAAAATTGCAATAAACGAATGATGAAAAAACTAAAAATATAATCTATAACTATCTTTTACAATGGCTGTCACAATGCAATTCTTATTAATAATTACTCCAGATTTAGTTTTAGAATTATTAACTTCCTTAATTAAACAGGTCCACAAAAAAAGTGGTGTGTGTTGGGTGTGAGACTAAGATTTTTTGGCGTATTTTTTTTCCGCGGAACACGAATCTGAAGTCAAAATTGAGGGACAAACAGCTAAACATCAAGAAAAACCCAAAAAACCGACACGGTACATTTGCCGGCAGAAGCCTGCTACCACGGAATGTTTGGACTACGACTATATAAACTATAAGAGATACAAAAAAATTTCATAGAACTAAAAAGAGAGCTTTTTAAATTGTCTATATAAAAAGTTATATAAGCATTTTTGATAAGAAAAATAATAAAGGAGATATAAACGAAAATGTAATTTTGACAAAAAATTTCAGTCCAAAATAGGATTTTTTTTATTAATGTATTTTTTTTATAACCCATTTTTTTTATTTATTTGAATCCCAAATTACTCAAAATTTGCAGAAAAAATCCAAAAATATAAAAAAAATAATTTTCAAATTTTTCTTAAAGTATACCTTGAAAATATCCTAAAAATTTGGTTTTTTGATAATAACTCAAAAAATATTGCATTAAGACAAAAAAGTTATATAACTTAAATTAAAGGTCTTGTAAAAATACATAGTTTATGTCATATAAAGTTTGGTGTATCTTTTATAGTTTTTAAGATATTGACATTTTAAATTTAAAAAAATCGTTAATATCTGAAATTACGCCTTTTCTTTATTTTTTGCTGTTTGACCCCCAATTTTGACTTCAGATTTGTATTTAGCGAAAAAAAACGTCAGAAAATCCTAGTCCGACACCCAGCACACACCACTTTTTTTTGTGGGCCTGTGTTATTTTATCAATGACTACCTGGTATGTCTTGACTCCAAAATCAAAGATCTTACTTGTATGATCAGCATTATTAACTGTTTTGTTAACGACAGTACTATTCTAATAGTTGTTTTCTCCAATCAGTCCTAAATTAAGTAATCAGCGCAGAGTAACAGAGGTATCTTTAATAAATGAAGTAGGTACAAAGAGTTTTTTTAGTTTACAACCACAAAAACAAAAACGTATTCTCTGCTAATACCCATAATTTTTTTTACTACCGACCGCTTTTTTATTTTGTCTTTGTCGAGAAACTGTAGGCCACCTGTTTTTATCTTATAAATATTTTAAGACTTCTACTCTAAAGAATTAGCTGGTATTATCTTTTTTTGTAGTTTGCATAGAATAGGCCCCCTGCACATATTTGTTTTATTGGCCAAAAATAACCCTTTATACCCAAACAACAATCCTGCCGACTATTTTTTATACGAAACTTTATAACAAAGCTACTAGTATTTAGAATTCAAATATAAAACGTTCGCGCGAAAACGATATCCACGTCACGAGCCGCTAACCACACATATTCACAATGTCTGGTCGACACAGGTCACTGCGGCTAAATTCCAATATACATCTCGGATGAGAGCAGAGTGAACAGAATACCAAGAGGAGCTAATTCGGAAAATGAAACACTTTGGATTTTTAATCAGCCGATGAGGGCCATTTTTATTTTATTTAAAAAGTAGAATGAAAACACCCCAATAAAAATGTATTGCATTGATTTAAAAATTCGGTAATCATAATTACTTACCAGATGTTTTTCTCAAACAATAATAAACATATTTTTAAGTTTCAACATGTTTTGTGTGAAATCTAATGTTTTTGTGCTAATTGAGTTGAATTTTGACGGTGTATACCCTTTACCTTTATTATGTTGCATATTTAATTGACACTAAACCGATTTATCTTAAATCGGAATAAAGAAAGGCTATCCATTTTCTGTTTTTGCTCCGAATAAAATAAATTAACGGGGTAAAAAAAATCTTCCTGATTGGGACCCGTCAGGACTGTATCTGACCTCAAATTTAAAGGTCCAAATGTGAATTTTAAATAGCCGTTTTTTATGATTTTTTTTTATTAGCTTATTGCAAAGCCACATGAAAATAAAGGCCAAAAATATTTTTTCCCGATTTTTTTGGCCTCCGGAAACGCCTTAAAAATCAATTTTAAGTTTGAATTTTGTAGGCCCGTGACGTCACGGCCCTAAATTTTTTATTGGTGGAATTTCTGCTTTGTTGTCAGCTTTTTGTTATTCGATCATCAAATATCGATATGCGCAACATCTACAAAGTTGGCGTTTCCTGTCAATTGTCATATTGTCAATGTCAACCTGTATAACCTGTAACCTCCAATATTTATTAATAATTTCTAATTTGTAAACAGTGTGTGTTCTTTTCAAATATTCTAATTTATTACTATAGTTATTATTATCGCCAAACTTTCCTTGATATGAACCGTTTTTACGAGTAAATTTCCGTTATTTTATTCAAAATGAAAAAAAGTGTATTGTTATTATTTGCGAAACGATTGTCGATATCGATAGTTCCTAAACAGACTTGGCATCCATGTTGAATTTGATTGGTTAGGGGAGTGGCGGGCTATTTAAATTACAATGATAATTAAATCTTAAATAGAAAAGTAAGGGGTTTGTATTTATCCGTGTTTTTTAGCAGGTTTTGCTTAATTGTGTTTCTACTTTTAATTTTTACACACAACATTCTCAATATCAATTGAGTGAAAATACCCTATTGTAATTACGTCGAAACTATTTTTTTCTGAAAAAAGATATTTTTTAAGGACAAAGCAAGAGATTTGACGCGTTTTTGGATCAAAATAAATTTTATGCATGGGGCCCATTACACAAAGCCCGGCCCATATGCAGCTCGCAGAGGCCTAGAACTTTCCACTTTTTCTTTTTTTCATGCGGAGAGTATTTAGACTATTTAACCTGGAGCTTGTGGAGATTATTTCATTTTATTTAGGTCTATTATCATTATTAATCGACGATTTCTGGCAACTAGGGCACGTTAATACTTCTAAGGTTACGTGAACCGTTTTTAATTTAAACAAAAAATACAAAACAGTAGAAACGAATGTCCCTGAAGGTAAAAAATTCTGTGAATTAATTATCAGAAAATGAATTGTAAGATTTGTTTCGTTATGCACAAAAAAGTGTAAAGCAAAATAAGTAACCATCAATTATCCAACATGATTTTATACAAGTAAAATGTCGATTGACCAATGACAAATACGTTTAATATCTTTACAGTAATTAATTACAGTGCGATTATGATATTGAAATGATAAACTATACGTGTGTCTCTCATTATGTGGCATTTAAATTCCTTTAGATATTTTTCTATGTCGCAAGCAATTCAGAATTGATTAGAACACCTGTGTTTTAATATGGAATAACTAGGTACATGTTTATTATGCGTTTGTAGCAATAGACTTTGTATATAAAGGACAGAATTGTCCCTCGGACCAAGCTCATGTGTATTTTCTCTTCATTATTTTAAACAACAATGGACTAGTTTTTCACATATCGCTGTTTATACACCTATTCTGCAACCCACGGGTATTTTTGAAAACACAAACTAATACATAAAGATAGATTGTACGTTAGTAAGAACTTATCCACCTATCTACATTATACGGAAATGCACACGCCTGTTAAAGATCTTAAATCTAGATAAGGTAACCACTAGATAACAACAGATAGGATGTACTAATATTTAAAATAAATCTAGGAAGTCTATTACTTTTGAGGTAGTTAGTTCAGAGAAATATTTATTCGCCAATATTACCAAACGTTTTTAAACATTATATGTGTTATATATATATATATATATATATATATATATATATATATATATATATATATATATATATATATATATATATATATATATAGGGTGTTTTGCACATGAGAAGTCATACGTAAATCTGAGATAGGTGGGGCTTGGGCCCTAAGAATTGTTTTTTAGAATTTTTAAATTTTCAATTTTCGAATTTCAATTCTAAATAACTTTTTGAAAAATCATGAAACTGCCAACATTTTTATTTTATTTTAATCTAGACTTATACTAGAATCATACAAATTTAATAATTGGGGCCCATGACCCACAAAAAAAGTAAAACATAATTCCAAGAGCCAACTTTGCATTGCATTAAAAAAAAACTAGAAATGATCGAGTATTTCTAATTAGTCAAAAACATCTTTAATTCATGCCCTTCGAAGGATATGCAATAACCACAATTTGCTTAAAAACAGCAAAAGTTATTTGTCAACTTTATCAAAAGTACAATTTCGTACAAAAATGCCCATCTTGGTCTGCTCAGGTGTGGAAGCGGCTTAAGGGTTTTACGGAACTCTAATAATAATCATAACCTATGGTTGTTTGGTAACAAATAAAAATGTTTATTTATCCTGTAACATTCCTAATCGTAAATCTGTATTAAAAAAATGTATTTATTTTATCTTGGGACAGCTCACGATGGTGCCCGCTAAAAGAGTGACAATCTACAATAACTGGTATACGTGTCAATAACACTAAATTTTGGACCTCCATCCATTTAGTGTTATTGAAACCATAACATTGTCTAAGACTTTCAAGGAAAAGTGATATACGTGTATTAGAAAGAAACTGGTCAACCAGGAACCAGCTTTTGATGAAAGTCCGTACGAAGGAAGTTTGTTAAAGAGCGCATCATGCTTGATTAGAGCATTTTTTGAAGATAGGTGGATACGTGCAACCTTCCATCTTTCCGGAAAAAAGCCTGTCATAAGAAATTCGAAAGAGGCGAGTTAGAATGGGTGCAAGATCAGAATATCATTTTTTTTAAAGACGATTACCAGTATGCCATTCAGCCCAGACATGTTCTTGGTATTAGGAGCATAAGGATACGCTTATTGTAAAAGGAACAGAAGCCACTGTTGAAAGATGATGATTAACAGGAGGCTGAAGGGTAAAATTGGAAGGAAATTATTGTTCGGCTTTTTCTTAAGAGGTAGAAATAATTTCATCTATAAAGTTTAGGGGTGAAAAAGAAGTAGTACAAAAGTTTTAACTATTTTTTTTTTGGCAAAGGACTTATTAAAGAATTACTGCCGTTGGAGCAAGACAGAAATTTATTTTTTATATGATTGTTAAAACAGTCTGACTTTTGAGATAAAATATGAAAACTATATCCATTTGTCGGTTTTTAAATAAACGATATTTTAGAAATAAAAGATGTTTCTTTTAGTCCTTACTATAGAGGGTGATTTGAAACTTATTTCTAAAAATTTAATGGAACATTGGTCACAAGTTACTTAAAGTATTTTTTACAAAGAGGTACTTAGCCTACTTGGGTGCCTGTAGCAACTGTATATATCAACGTTCACGTGTCGCTTTTTAGTAATAGTAATAACTGTAAGCCATGAGTTTGCGTAATGAATTTTTAAATATTTCTAGTTCGGGAGTTTAAACTGTATTTTTATTTATTTAGTTTGGGTTAAAATTCGTTAAAACTGGCTCTTAATTTACGCCAAAAAAAAATTACAAATAGACATGTATATGTATAAACGCCTTTAACTACAGTTAGGTTTAAATTTTTCTTTACGCTTAATAAACAGGGACCATAAAATCAATTTAATATTAATAAATTATACAATTCTACATTAAAGGTCTAGCATTAAATCCTTTCGCACTAATGATTTTTTTAAAATCTTTGGTCATTAAGAAAGGGCGGTAATGCAGTAATGAGTAATTTCTGTAAATGACTGCAAGGGTTACCTGTGTAATAACCCAACATAAATCATAATTATTTTTATTCTCAGTTTAAATCATTAAGTGTAGCCAGTGATTAAGTGAAATTACAGTTCAAAATGAATGTACCCTGCAAAAGATCACAAAAAGTAAAAAACGATTTTAATAACGAACTTTTATATATGTTAGGGCGTACTTTTGTAGATGTACAAAATGATACTACCAAATGTTTTTTACAGCAGTGGTTTCAACCTTTTGATAAGTGCGGACCACTCCAGCAAATATTAAAGTGGTCACGGACCCCTTGTAAAATTATTTCTGTTCGAAACCAAGAGCTATTAAAATTAGGATATAAAACAATTATTAATAATAGAAAAAAATAGTCAAACCAAATATTAAACTACAGTACTTAGTACTACTATATACTTGACAATTGCGATTATTTAGCCCGATTTTTAACATGGCCATCCTTGGGGTGATGTTCTTACTCACGGTTGCATGCATGTCGTCGCAGGTATCCGAGCGTCTGTGTCTTGTCTCCTTTTTATTACCAACAGATTTAAAAATACTTGCTCGCAAAAATAGATAGTTGAAATTAAAACTGAATACCCCTAAGTCTTTCTCGGCACATTGGGATATAAAATTCCATTTTTACCCCAAAATATTTTAAAATCCACGTCATCACCTTCACCATCAAGAAACGTGTATGTATTTGCAAGCACCGCCTTTTTGTAATTTAAGCATTTGTTCCTGGATTTCTTCAGGTGCTCTGTCGGATTCCTCATTAAACCATGAGCCCGCCTGGATGACATTACCCAGATGTTAATGAGGGGGGTACAGTGATAGTGATGTCACTATTCTGTTGTCTAAAACTGCCATGAAATGAAGTAACTGTGTGTTTTCGTACTTGGATATCGTCGACGGTCCTGGGGTAAACATATAAAAATCTGGCACCCAGTTAGTACTTCGGCTTTACAAAAATAAAAAAAGCTTTCTTAAATTTGGGTTTACAAATTTCATAATGAAAGTAATTTCA
The DNA here is from genome assembly GCA_019359885.1 of Listronotus oregonensis. Taxonomy (NCBI): domain Eukaryota; kingdom Metazoa; phylum Arthropoda; class Insecta; order Coleoptera; family Curculionidae; genus Listronotus; species Listronotus oregonensis. Next base: position 53,193 of record JAHBCN010000131.1, read on the forward strand.
AAATATGACAACTAGAATTTGCCGCCAGGTCTTTTCCACCTTAACCATTGCAAATTAATTGTGGATACTCTGTTCTTAGAGTTGTTGGTGCTAGGTGCAAATGTCCTGTCAGTAGGTTTAGAACCTTACGATTGGTTAATTTGGGAAACGATCCTGCTATAAAGTTCTTCATACCCACTCCCATTTCCCTGTGTATACTCTATATTGCTATTTTGCTTTTTAATCCTAATAAAGTTTTTAAAATACTAACATTTTTTAATTACAAAAATAAAAACGATATACTAAACATTTCCGCAGTAGGAAGCGTGATTTGTTAATTTACAATTGTCACTATAAGTACACCGAAATAAAGTGCAATAATTATAATTACATCGTTGATTAAGCATACAGGTCATTGAAAAGGCGATTAACGAAATAATCTAGTCGTAAATAAACGTTTTTTGAGAGACATGCGAAGGTTACGTTATGGAATAATAACTGGTCGAAACAAAATCTCCGCTAATTATACTAACATTAATACCAATTGGGTAATATTTTTTTGTGTGTGTAACCTTAGACCTATTATTTCTACCTTTTAAGGATTGTACTTCTTATGTCTATTTGTAGTCCTTTAATTTATTTTAATTCTTTTTCCTTACAGGTACTTTATTCTTAAATATTTCACTCCAGATAATTAAAAATATATAATATCTTTTTTGAAAGATATGAAACGATAGGAGTCAGCTTTTGATAAAGTCTACTAAGATGTGCGCAACGTTAAATAGTCGTTTTAATAAGTTATTAGTCACATTGTCTTTTGTTTGCAGTTTGGGTCAGTATTTTAAAAATAATTTTTTTCATAACTATCTTTTTTCTTTTATGACAGGCAGGATGGCTTTTTATAAAGCCTAAGTGCTAGGTACCGTGAATTTGGACTTTTAGATGTTTAACCTATTTTTCCCCAGTTTCGTTAACGTACGTGTTCCATGTACCGAAAAATGCAGATAGTTCACGTTATACAAATAACTTCTGCCTCTGAACTACCTTCTCATTAACGTCTGGGTAATGTCATCAAGACGGCACCTACAGTTTTAGGTGGATACCGCCATGGTGTTTATTGGCAGTCACCCATTCAAATACTAACGCCCGGCTTTGCTTAACTTTGCTGATCTCAAATTTAAATTAATATTCAAGATATTCTTCTTTTGTAATTATACTAGTGCATCTACATTTTAATTTTTTGAGAGCTGGTCTTCGGGTGTCAGCCACTACCGAGACAAAAGCTTGGCCGAAGCACAAGAGCGCAGATGGAGGCGCTTGGGGTAGAAGCACTATCGCTAAGTGCGTTTGCTAGTTTTGCTCCAGGTGTCCTTTACGAAGCCTTCAATAAGTTTATTTGTTCGTTGCGGTGTTGTTTTGTATTGGTTTTGTTGATCATTGTTTTAATCGTTTGGGAGAAAAATTCGCGTCAAAAACACGAATGACTGATCTCGAGTATTTACCAAGATAAATTCTGGTTTTTTACTAAAAACGTTTTTTGTAAGAAATATTTAAACGCGAATTTATTGCCCTTAAATATTTTGGTATTACATTGCCAGATTCAGTTTGACTTTTGTAAATGTCATGGGGTTTGTAAACATTCATATACATTTTTATTTGATATATAAATAATAGTATTTATTTTTAAAACATATTAAATACAGCCCTAATTTATTATTAACAACTCTTTTCGATTTTTTTTAATAACGACTTACATTAAATTTCAGACTTAGACACAGTACCCTTTATAACTACTTTACAGTGGTAATAAATAAACGAATAAAAATATAAATACCCGATTTTCATTAAAATGTTTATTTTACTACAGTGACTCCCATTTGGTATTCTAAACATAATAAAACCCAACTCTACACTTAAGCAAACACTTTAACTTAATATTTATTTATATTTCTCCAAAAGAGTAGAAAAAACAGATACAATTTCTGTTTTCGACATTATTACCCCTTAGAAAAGCATGGGTAAAGGCAAGTCCCAGTAACTTTCTTCGCAATAGGCATCATGAATAATATTTTATTTTAAATCAAAAACACGGTAAGTCTCTTTCTTTGCCTATTAAGGAACCACCTGCTAAATATATTTTACCGAAAAAATTTAGATTCGGCGCAAAATTACCATTTAAAGTTCATGTTTGGCCGTTTAAATCTGACGTCGGATCAAATAGAGTTCTGACGACACAAGGTAGGCGCGTGTGCCAATGTTGCCACATTTATAAGATTTCTAAACTTTTTTTAGAGGATTTACCACGGTTTCTCGTGAATTCTGGTAGACAATTTTTTTTTTTTGAATTAATGGGAATTTTAACTTTTTCTATGATCTGATAATAAATACAGGTATAAGTAACTATACTCTAGTGTAGCAAACTTGCTTGCTTCATGCAGCTATGCAATTAGTATGTCAAATATTAGAAAGTTTTGGCATACGATAAGCTTATTACAGGATAACGATGGAAAATTTAAAATATCAAAACATCTATAATTTTGCAAAACAAATGCATTAAAACTGACAATCGTAACAAACTTTTAAATATATGTCTCCTCAATATTATTTGCCTGGGAGAGTTTGAAGGAGACTAAAAATTGGACTAAATTTGATCCAGATTTACAGATGTTAAAATTTATAGAGCAAAAAATAATTTATAAAAATATTAAATATGACACAGATGAGAAGTAAAAAAGTAGATTGCGATGTTAATCATAATTTCTGTATTATATTTTATAGGTAAAGCTAATTTTTGTCTTTTTTTTTATAATCAACATACAATAAATATATTTATTTATGTTATTTTGCATATTTCTAATGTCATATTATATATTATATATATATATATATATATATATATATATATATATATATATATATATATATATATATATATATATATATATATATATATATATATATATATATATATATATATATATATATATATATATATATTTACATACATACATGCATATATTTTTTATATATCTTTCTGAAATGTCAATAAAAAAATCATTTTCAGGGCCTACAGTAATGTTAAAAGTAAAACAAAAATTAAATTTACCTTTGTGTTGAAACTAATTTTATGTAATTAAACTAGTTAAATGCAAAAGTATAAAACCACCAGAATACGAAAAAAACAAAATATTCTTGCTTATTTAAAGCAAAGTGTCACAAAAAGCAGACCATTGCGATAAATTCATTAGATACAGTCTTTGAGTTTTCGCGACAGAAAAAATGGTAAATTTAAAGGTTGCATATTTTATACTCTTACAAATTCTACTAACTATTTCAGTACTACGAATATTTTATTGCTACTTAGATAAAATAAGAATTTTTTAAGTAGGTTACTTGGTACATTAAAAATAATACCTAAAAATTTTACAATGTATCACTTTTTTAAAAGCTTTTTATTCGATATTGTAAAAAATAGGTATTGAACGTATTTGCAAGAACTAATTAAAAAAAAAAGAATAATAATAATGTAAAAAAAAATTGTAAAGCTACCTCTTACTGGGAAGTTGATTTTTTTTTCTTGAGACAGTCAACGAAGGCTAAAGGCCTAAGTACTATCGTACTGTGGGAGTCTTTTACCACGGGACTTGAATATTTTGAGTTTTGGGGGAGAAGGAACATGTCTGCGGGCAGTAGGTTCCACAGTCTGGACACTCTAGGGATGAAGGAACGAACAACTTAGGAAGTTCGAGGCCTCTCAAGTTGGACTGTAAAGGGATGCATAAGAGTGACACTACGAGTTGCTTTGTTGGGAGCTGCCAGAGAAGGAATTATACTCCTCAGAGCAAAAGTCGTGAAAATACCTATGGCAAAAGAAGGAACTTTTCTGTAAGCGTGGGATCATTAATAAGACGATTCTTTAAATGAAATCAAGAATTCTGAAAGTTCTTTAGACATGAAAACGATTTTCTAAAGAGTATTTGATTTGGGATACGTACAGAATATACGGGTTAGAACGGAACCTTTAGATTGGATGTTATTTAAAACACTATAAAACTTGTTGGAGACGTTCGAAAATAACCAGTAACATAAGTTTTTGTTTTAAAAACTTATTTGTCTGAAAGGATAACTTAAAGGCTTTCAGTTTTCAACAGTGAACTTTTTTCTGAATTCTGAAACCCGACTCAATCGATTATGTTTCACCCTAATTAGTTAATGAAAATTTACATTAAAGAAGCCCCATAAATTTGTGCCACCCTATAATTGATGATGCAATACGTGGCTAAAACTGCCCCTTTCGAATGCATCCCTTTAGACTGAAACATATGATTAGGGGAGTCCGATAATCCTCGTTAGACATCTGTCAAGCACGGCTTTTAAAACTACACTTAACACGACCCATATTTTTTAAGTAACACAAATTTTCATTTTGAAATTTGATACGATTTTTGAACAGTCGCACATTTTAGAGGGCTGGTCTGATTTGTTATCTCATTTACAATGTTTAAATGTGTAAAGAGTTTTTTGTAATTAATATACATATGTATGTAGATGATTTTGACAGCTATACTATTGAATAAATCATGATAAGTCTTTAGGTATTTTAGAAATCAAAATTTAAACCCTTTAAAGTTCTAAAATAAAAGTTATGAACTATTGTTAAAATGTCAGCATTTATCCAAAATTGCTGAGCGAAAAGAAATATTTATTGTTAAAGTGGATGTTATGTTAAGTGGTAATTCGTAAATATACCTCTTGTCTGTAAAATTAACAAATATTTAAGAAATTACAGGAAGCAGAAAAAAAAATTATATATTATGTATGACTGGACCACTTTTGCTTTAAAACAATAGGATTTATTTATCCTTTAAATAGCGAAAAAACATTTCCAATTACATTTTCAAAATCGGTTTGTCTACATGTAGTTAATAGTAAATACGTCATTTAACATTAAAATTTACGTGTTTAACGTGGATTCCGAACAAAACACAGCGACACACAGTGTTCACTGGCCGTCACCTATCTAGTTACTGACCGTGTCAGCGTTGCTTAACTTTGCTGAACCCACTGGAAGCGGTATTTTAAGGCGACAAAGGCTGTTTTGTAGGATAGGTGGAATTTCCATTAACCATTGTATACTGAGTCGTCAGACTTCTTTAAAATAAATTGTTATTTAAGCAGATTTATCCACCATAGAACTTATAAATTATTAATATTATACTCACAAAAAATATTGGGTATAACTGCCCTTTTTGTTAAATATATTGGCATTTAGATATCCACTTTTGTGGATATCACAATTGGGGATGTGTGCATCTGTTAGTAAGCAGGATATTTTGAACATAACATAAGATAACAAGGACTAAATACGAAATTAAATTGTTGGATGTGACTGTGTCTTTAATAGATCAGACTTCACCAATTTTCAGTAAAACAAAATTAAATTAAGCTAATCCAGGCTGAATATTAGACCGTTTATCCTGGAAAAATGAAATAGAACGACGCGACGGATCAAAACAAACGTATTCTATATGTAGAAAACGTTAACTGCATATATATATATATATATATATATATATATATATATATATATATATATATATATATATATATATATATATATTTAGTTATATACAGGGTCAATCATATTAAGTGTCCTCCATTAGTAGTTTTGTTATGAGTTAAAATACAAAGTTGTTTAAATTAGCAACCTAGTAGCATTAAGCATATAATACATACATATTCATATTCGTAACCTCTAAGAAAATTACATAGCCATAATTATTTAATACCTTGTAATTCTAGTCAGCAAAAAAATCCGTCAATCAAATACATATGCTGATATTTTTTAGGCTATTAAAATGTAAGTGATCGTTCATTAAAAACTACGTGATCAATTATTTTTCTTAGCACAATACAACACCGTTATTCTTATTTAGTTTTTAAAAAGGCTCGTATTTTTCACGTCATTTTTTGACGGTTCACTGACATTGATCTATTAACTATCGATAACCATATACATATTTATTTATTAGATTAACAATGATCTTTCAGAGAAAGGCTTCATACTATAATAAAAGGATATAAGAGTAATTTAAATATAGCATGTATTCTATAAAATAACTTATTAAAGGCCAACAGATTTTTACTTGATTTCTATAATTAAAATACTACATAATGATGCTTCTATTCTAGGTAGATTGGCATGTTTTTTTTTTAATATATACATTAAGTGGATGGTTATAATTACGGGCTATTATCCCTTATTTACCTGCAACGGCTTATTCATTCTTCCTGAGATCATCTATAATCTATAGTAATCACTCTTTTTTTTAAGAAATTACATACAATAAAATTACTATAAAACATAGGATTGTTTCCGGAGCTTTGACTCATACTTATTTTGCAATAAATATAGGTTAATAGATGTGCCTAAACTATAAAAATCTACAATTTTTTTTCTATTGCGCAAAACATAACCGTAGAATGATACTATTTAGGGTGCTGTTAGAGCAGTGGTTAGTTGAAAGAAACAAAATATAAATATCAATACCTTTAAAATTTGTTTGGTTCTTTTGAGATCAAATTTCTCTTGACATAAACCTCTTAAATTTTAAAAGAGGCCCTTAAAAATCTTAACACCCTTCGGTAATTAAAGTTTTTAGATTAGAATTAAACCCAAGGTCATTTTGGTAATTTTACGGTATTTTTATGAGACTCATGACCCGTCATATATACATCTCACTCAACGAAGCGTTTTAAATATTTTTACTTTATTACTAAAAATTGTGTAACAGTCGTACTTTAATTGTTGTTTAAAGTTAAATTTCCGCTTTAAAATTTAGTTTAGATTTTTTTCGCGAAATTTAATGCTTGAAAAAATGTTACAAATATGTAACCAAACACGTGCTGTGTGATAATTTTTGCGGTAGCCGAAAATTAATGATAAAATCTAATGTTTCCAATAAAGCGTGAACGAGAGAAAATACAACAAAGAATTTTTCAGCCAAGTAATGGTTCAGTAAACCTATAGTCGCTATTTTATGTTTACGTAACATGCTAGAACTACTATTTTATGTTGTATGTGTTTAAAACTAAAACTATTAAAACTAAAAAAACTAATTATCTTCATTTTATGTAAAGTGGATTCCATATAAATTCAAAAGAGGTGTATTTAGTATATTATAGCATAGTACAATATTTTGTGACCACGCACTTTCGTACGTTCTGCTTTATATTAACTTTTCTACTTGTTTCTCTACCTCTATATTCTCGCCCATGCATTCGTAAATAAAACATTGATTCTGTAGACATAAGTTACGAGCTAACTTTGATTGGACACTATTTAAATGCACTACCACACTATCCTTGGCTTTCATTCAGGTTTTTACGATATTATGGACATCTGTTTAATTTCACTGATATTTCAACTCATTGTCAGTTAAATAACTTTACTATAATATTCGACTAATGAACCGAAACTAACATTGGTAATTTTTTTTAGGTGAGATGAATAAAATAAGATGATTATTATGTTAAATTTTCTGAAAAAATAAAAAAAATAACGAGACATGTATTTTATTATTATTTAAAATGCACCTTAAAATTTCATTCTCGATGTTTTACGGCGATATTTCGTTTCTGGAGTAACCCGTAAAGCCGCGTTTACACCAAAGTCTTCCACTAAGTTTTCCACAAGTTGCGGCAATTTGTTGCTTTTTCTACAAAATACAGCAACTTTTTCTGTCTTCCACTTGTGGAGAGACAAATTTTTCACTAAATTTTAAATTCCCCCGAAGTGTCGTCGCGTTTACAGCAAAGTCTACAACTAAGTTTTAGTTTCCCGCGTAGTGCCGGTAAAAATCAAAGAAAGTTGACCACTAAAAGTAGAAGATTTGTAGCTGCGCGCTTTGGGCAAGGAACTTGTAGAAAACTAGTGGAGAATTACTACCTAAACCTTTCGCGCCAATTCATTGGCAATAAGTTTTCCACTTGTTTCTCTAAATTTAAGAAGAACAACTTTTAGTTTTCTACAAAAAATTTTCCACTTGTTGCTCTAATTGAGAATCACTTTAGTTGACAACTTTAGTTTTCAAAAAATTCAACTTTTAGTTGTCAACTTTGGTGTAAACGAGCCTTTTTAAAAGATCAAAAAAAGTTGACAACTAAAAGCGGAAGATTTGTTGCTGCGCGTTTTGCGCAAGCAACTTGTAGAAAACTAGTGGAGAACTACTGCCTAAACCTTTTGCGCCAATTCCTTGGCGACAAGTTTTTCACTTGTTTCTCTAAATGTGAGAAGAGCAACTTTTAGTTTTCTACAAAAAATCTTCCACTTGTTGCTCTAATTTAAGAAAAGCAACTTTTTGTTGACAACTTTTAGTTTTCTACAAACAATTTTTTGTCAACTTCTAGTTGTCAACTTTGATGTAAACGCGCCTTAACGATGTCCAGCAATAATGCAGAGTGATACTTTTTTTTGTCTTAATACTGTTTTCCATGACAGAAATGTCTCGGTGAAACTGTTCCTCATGTTTGTCACTTACAGCGCCCAAATTTTCGAGGAAGAAATCGAGATGATAGTTCAGATAGTGAATTTTGAAAGACATGTTACATCCTATTTCTTTATAAGTAGTTCAGTCACAAAATGGTCGGCTTTCACATTTTCAAAAAAATTTGTAAAAACTAATTTAAAGGCACTCCAAGCTTAAAATTTAGTAACATATCAAATTTTTTATTTTTATTATTTCCCTTACTTGTAAATCCACAATGATGCACAGGGGTGGATTTACGCAAAGGCTGAGTAGGCTGAAGCCTAGGGCGGCAAATATTGGGGGCGGCAAATTTTCGATTAATTTTTTTATAAATGTAATAATAAATTTTAATGATTTAATGATTTTGCAGAAAAAACGCTCGAAGAAAAATGTCAGTATAGGGTTTTGCTTATGATTAAATAATACATAGTTCAAAAAAGACTTATTTGTTATACCATTTTAATTTATATTTTGTTTTTATATTATGAGATTTGTTTGTTTTAATGAATTGTTATTTAATTTTTTGTATGATTTACTTTTGTTAAATTTGTTTATTAAATTTTTATAAGAATTACTAGTGAAGTTTACATTCTTTTAATGCTAAATGCTAAATGATATCCAAAAAATATTGACATATTAGGGCGGCAAAAACATATTAGCCTATGGGCGGCAAAAAGTTAAATCCGGCCCTGATGATGCAATTTTAGCTTCGCTAAGTATCCACTGCTTTAACAAAATTCTTCATGAATTCGAATTTAATATGCAAATAAAACCTTTTTGTTAGTGGTTAAATGGTAGTATTTTTTAGTCCCGGAGTTAGTGGCTGACCTAGAGGCAACTCCTTTTGACAGGATGAGTTGTAAGAAATTTAACCTACTGTAAATTATAAAAATAAATCATTTTATCTATTTCACTCATTATTACAAGAATAAGTGTCGTTCTTGTGGTTTCTTAAAGTATTACGGATCCAGTTTTTTATGGGCATTTTGTCAAGTTTTTTTAAATTTTTTTAAAGGTTTTAACGTTTTTCTAAAACCTTTATTACCAGTGCTGCAAAGAGTTTTTTTGATGATAATATAAAACAAATGTTATTTGCAGAACAAACATTTTTTATTTTAAAATTTTAGTTAATGTATAAGACTTGCTGCCAGATGCTTAAAGGAAATATTCGTTATAGAATATTTACGCTAAAGTTATTTTGGTTATGACAATATTCGTCACGACCTACGCATATTAGAACTTTACTAATAAAACCAAGTATCAGACATAACAATATGCGATCTAAAAACAAAACAAAGCCTGGAACATCAACTTAGATGTTTTGTTTGGAGTATTTTTAGTCGAGAAAGCTGTTAAGCCGGATTTAGGATGGAAATAAACACGGTTGGTCAATTTGCCACCGTTTTTTTAAATTTAAAGTTCAACTTGACATATTTCAAGCCATTTAGGTTAATGTCATTTGTTAAAAGACTTAAACCGTTACTTTTTTGCATGCAAACGAATTTGTTTGTGAGGTTTTTCACATGCAACAATACCAGATATTTGCATTAATTTATTTAGGACAATTACAGAATTAGTAGCAAAGTGCATCTCTGAGAAAATATTGTTTTTGTTTAAATAAGTATGCGTATCATTGAAAGAAAATATCACTTAATTAAACTAGTGAATGAATGTGTGCGATTTTAACCTCTTATAGGTGGTTTAATGGTGAAAAAATTAAGACTGTTCTAGAGTTAGTTAATGCAAGCAATGGTGGCTCATTATGTAAAAACGGGGCAAAACAGCAATATTCACAAAACCGTTTCAGGTAGACTATTATATTATATAAATTTTCTGGTTAGTTGTTAAGCAACACGCTGTACATTTCTCGTGGCTTGCGTTGATCTCACCACTACTCTGCACCAAGTGCGACATCGCGCGTTTAGAGCAATGTTCGGAGCCGTTTTTCCACTTTTTGCCAAGTTCGTATGGAAACCAAAGATATGCAAATTGAAGAATAAAATTTGAAGCTCGATAATCCGTTTACCAAATTCAAATCAAACAATTGCAGTTAATACGCTGAGTCTTCTAAAATATCACCGCCAAAAATTAACCGAAAAGGTTTTATAAAAAACCATTTTGTTTGTTTTTGGGTACTCTGCAAAAGTCCCAAAAACAGTTTGCAATTAAAGGTTTTTTCGATACAGAGAAAAAGGAAAAAGCTAACTTTTATAGATTTTCGTTTGTTTATGTTCTATGCACCACTTTTTAAAAGATAGGACTGTTAATTTCCTGTTAAATTTTAGGTAAAAAAAATCTCTGTAAACTGTGCTATTATACAGCCTGAAATTTGCAAACATAATTAAATTCTTATAAATCCAATGCTATTTTTTTCTTTTAACTAATTTAGAAATGCTGATCGTTTATTCTTATAGCCGATAAAATATCCTCCATCTTTCAAGGTGTTTTATTGTTGTGTGACATTTTTAAGTGTTACAATACTGACTAAAAAGGTTAAAAGCGAAGATGTGCTTGGGAGGTTTTTAACAGTATCTCTTTAGCTCGAAGGCATTTAGCTTGGGAAATATTATCGAAACACAGTTTTAATATTTACATTTTGCGTAATGTCTTCTCGCAATAATAATAATTATTATAAACAAACCACAGGGGAGTGTTAAAAGAATTTTATTTAACTAGGCATGGTTGAAACAACTATTAAATTCATGTTTCATCGTTATCAAATCATTGAAAACAAATTATTATTGAAATATTTAGTTAAAGATATGTTAACGTTAACGTTAACGTTAAACGTTATTTAAGATTTTTTTTAATTCTGTAACATACAGGGTGTTTTAAAAGTAAACGCAAACCTTTCGGCAGCGTATTCCTCTCATTAAAATAAAAACAAAATCTTTTTGGCATGGGTCCGGATGTGTCTCGTTTTCAAGTCAGGGCCCGTTTAAAAGTTGGTAATGAAAACGGTTCTTATATACTAGAATTACTAAAAAAATGTAATTATATAAAATTTCGTGGATTTATATTAAATTTTATGGAAAATTTAATGATATAAAATAAATTAATATATGGCTGATAAAAGGGATGTTTTTAAGGGTAGGGAGTGTTTTGTCAAAGAAACTTTTTTGTACAATGATTTTTTCGTAAATTTGAATCAACAGTCAGAAAGAACGGTCAATTCTGAGTAAAAAAGATAATTATTGTAACTTTATTTTGATGCTGAATTTTAATTTAATAAAAAAACGTTAAGATTTTATTTTTTATTAATTGCAGCTATGTTATTGTTTTTTTTTGATACCGAAAAGTGCGTTTGGGCTTTTGCGAACATAATAAAAATAACAACTTGCTCTTCATGGATAATTTATTAAAAACCGAAAAATAAGAAAAATAGGGTATTTTTGGACCTATTTTTTTATTTTAATGAAAGGAAGACGCATCCGAAAGGTTTAGATTTACTTTGGAAACACCCTGTACAGTAAATGCATCTTTATCAAAGTCATCTTATGATCTATCTCGCCTAAGTTCAATGATGTTAAAGCACCAAATCCTTATTTGCTTATTTTTTTGTATAAAATTATTAAAATAACATTGTAATAATCTTTTTAGTGTCCTTTCGTTACAAGATCATGTTTATAAAGCACAACAAGGAGTGACACTTTTGAATGTACCGAAGACTCGACGTGATATGAATTCAAATGAAAAGAATACTCTTTTGGCTTAACAAAATCTACTTATCATGCATGTTAACAAGTGTATGGTGTATTTATTTATATTTATAAATGCATGTGGCAATGTAAAATAGCGCGTGGTTTGATAAAATTACCATAAAAAATTGTCGAACTGATCATTGGTGTTATGGCAGTGGTATTGAGTGACCAAGGCTATATAACAGAACCAGAGCTGGACTATCCCCTTTTTCTACCCAAAAAGCGTGCAGTACGTGCAACAATGCAGATGCTTTTTAATACTCTCACATCAGAGCTTCTCTCCTTAACTGGTTCCTACTCTTTAGTCCTAAAAACAGGACTTGCTGTAATGTATTTGTTCCAAAAAATTTGAGAGTATACAATTCCTATAGTTATTTCTAATAACGAAAATGAGCAATTCCTTAAAAAAAAATTTAAAAACTTAAAAGTGTTAAGCTTTCTTTGAAATTTCCAACGACTTGTCATCTTATATGTTTGTTGGTATTTAAGTTCCTTCAGAATTGATTAGCGACAAAGGTGATTGATTTAAAAGTTACTGAATCTGGATTTTACAGTTAGTTAATTACACTAATGAATCGAAAAGAAAAACGTAAAGGATTCCTAAAGCTGGGCGATGGCACGAGTAAGTGTCAACTTGCTGAGTTGTTTCTGACCTATTGCAGCAAAATTTAAGTTTAGCAAATACTGACTGGGCACTGTCAGATAAAAATAACATCTTTATTGAATGACGTTAGAAAAATCGACTTTTTTGGTAAATTAGGCTAATCATAAATGAGCTAAATACACTTCCTAAGGGCAGTATTTTTGTTTCTTAAACTATCCTTCTGCAAATTTTATATTCCAGGATGGTCTGACTGTATAATATATCATATAATAAGGTCTTTCTTTTAAAATTACCCTTCTTGCGTGTCTTTCTCTTAATGCCTTAATCCAGTCCAGGCCTGTGCCGGATATATTAAAGATTCTTTTTGCATACATTTTTATAACTAGCCATTATGTATAAATTGATTGCATTACAAATTTTGATAACTTTATAATACTTTTAAGAGAGCGTTCGCTTAGCTTACAAACTGTTTTTAAACATTTTTCGAAAAGAAAGGATTATGCAAAATTCAGACTTAATATTATGTTAAAGACCAATGAGTATACAGCTTAAACTCAACATGGACTTAATAAAGCGTAATAGGTTAAAACAAAACCAAAAGTAAAGAAGCGCACGCTGTCGTTAATAGATAGATAAAAGCTAAAACCGAGTGAAAAGATGCTAGAGGTTATGTAATAATTTGCATAATGAAAATTTTATTTAACCGTTAATTTATAAAACACATTTAAATATGAATAACTTAAAACTTTGTTCCGTTAGGCTAACTTTTAGGCCTACCTTTTACTTTATATTAGTCGATGGATAGTAAATACATATGTGCTCATTTACGAGAGCCTGTCTTTAAAAGCAGTTATAACTGAACTTGTATTTTTATTATCTTATTGGAGGACCATTTTCTTGGCATTTATTCATTTTATATCTTAAGAATATAAACATCATTAAAGTGTATATATATATATATATATATATATATATATATATATATATATATATATATATATATATATATATATATATATATATATATATATATATATATATATATATATATATATATATATATATATATATATATATATATATTATATTTTTTTCTTTAACCATTATTTATAAATTTTCTTTTTATTCTTGGGAATAGGTTAATAAAGCAAATGGTGGAAGTTTATTGCAACGTTTCGCACATTATTTATTGTGCTTTTTCAAGCGTAAGTATCTAAAAAATAGAGATAGACACACTTCTAAAATACAATCATCAAATATTATTTTTTTTACTCTTATACGAGGTATGTCAAAAAATATGAATTTTACTCAGGAGTAAAGTACTTACCTTTATATTTCACAATATCAAAGACAATTATAATTTCACTATAGACCCCCAAAACAATGCTAAATTTTGGTAATAGGTTTGGACGCTCGCTTACTGGAGCGAGCGTCCATCGGGAGAAAATACATTTACACGCTGCAACAGTGTTCGCTTATATAGCAGAGTGTAAACGTATTTTCTCCTGATGGAAGCTCGCTCCAGTAAGAGAGCGTCCAAACCTATTACCAAAAATTTAGCATTGTTTTGTGCGTCTATAGTGAAAACTATAATTGTCTTTGACAATATCGAAAATTGCTGTTTTGAAAAGTTGTTCTGAATTAAAAATCACGTTTAAATATGAAGTTGCAATAATTAAAAGTATTTTTTTATTGAGCCTTAATCGTATGGAATAAATCGATCACATGCAAAAATATTTATTTACTTTAAAACTAATTAAGTTTTTTGCAAGCAAACCTTGTAATTATTCTTACACATTTTTTTGTTAAATGATATAATACAAAAGGTATCTTATTTCCAATTTACCGCATAGGAGAACCTGAAGCAGGGGTCATGTTAGTCATGTTAAAGAATATGAAACTCCGCGGTTAGTGTAAGTTAGATCCGCTCTTTCAAAAAAAGACGAAGAAATATGTTGCTGTAAAATATTTACACGTTTACTTGGATAGCTTTTATTATCTGCAAAAGTAAAGAAAAATTATAAAATTTAATTCTCGATATTTTAAAACAGTTGGCCATGTTTATAATATTTACTTTTTAAATAAAAAGATGTATTATCGATACTGTAACTTATTTTATCCTTATTTCAATTAGAACTTTAACAACCCCTAAAAATATTGCTTAAAATTAAAAAATATGGCACAAAATAAAGATTTCTTCTGATAGATATATTCATAATAACTGGGTCCTTTTCGCTATAATGTTTTAAGTACTTTATTTTATTAGTATTATGAGCTTAGACCATTTGCTAAAGAAAATGACCTCTGTAATGTTAGGTTTGCGCAATATTGTTTAGTTTGTGCCAGTAGTTTAGCCCGTTTTCTTAACACTTGTCGATTGAAATTAATAAAATGCAACGTAAAGATGTTCAAATTTTTTGTCTGGTCATAAACTGGTCAAAAAGCATGATTTATTGTTGTAAAAGCTATACATTCCCATAAATAAAGGACTAACTACCCTCTTATTTTTGCATTACGCACGTGCGAGAATCCAGCAATTTTTTAAAATTCTTTATTTTCTAAAGATTTTCAGCAATTCGCTGTGTAAAACTGACAACGGATTTGTGTTCTGAAGGCAAAAATACTTCAGAAACCATATATTGCACGTAAAGAACAGATTTTTTTTTACTTTTACAAATAAGGGGGCTTGTTAATCCTTTATTTAAGGGGATGAATAGCTTTTAGAACAATAAATCTTGCTTTTTGCACAAGTTTATGACAGACAAAAATTTTGAGCACTGTACGTTGCATTTTATTAATTCCACTCGAAGTTACAGGTGCATAAAAAGGGCTAATTTTGTAATCACTCTTTGCTTGATAAATTCTTACTGAAAGACTATTTGTTTTTTAAGTTTTTAGAATCACTAAGCCCAATAAAGTTAATAAGTTTTACTTTTACAGCTTAAAATTTTTAAATTGTTATTGGCCTTTAGACTATATCTCGGAAACGTGAACTTAGCGTCTTGTATTTTTAATGTAAAACCGACTGTTTTACTCTACAAAATATGCCACTTGTTAAATGCGTAAGTTATATTATCTAATTATACCTTGAAAGTATGTAATCATTGCTAATTATTAATTAAATTTTAATAGTTTGCCAGCCATAAAATTACACAGTGTCTAGCGCGATATCTGCTATCATTAAATCTTTTCTGTAGAAGAAGAATACTTAAAAATATAGAAAATGGCTGTATAATCATCGTAATTACCTTTGACAGCCACGATGGTAATTTAAAGTAAAATATTCTTAAAGGGAGGTGCACATTTACTGCAAAACAGAACTGTAAATAGACAGAATGGCTTTATAGTTTCTTTTTAACTCGTTCCTTTCTCTTTAAAACAGCGCAGGCTGTAAATAAATATAGTTGTTTTGAATTTGTGTGTAATTATAATTTTTATTTCTTGAAAATATTTATTAAATAAAACTATTTAACATTTCTTCTTGGGAATATATACATTTCTATATTATATAAGTTTAAGAAAATGCAATGCCAAATAACAATATGATATTGTGGTTAGTACTGAAACTAGTAATTGTCTGTAAAATCACTTATTTTATTTTATTTTCAAAATCGGTTTAAAAAAATAATTTAAATCTTTTATTGTTCCAAGTGCAGCTTTTATCAACGCTTTCACTCTGGCACCAACATAATTCGATTTGTGAAATATCGTTACCACAACTAAAATTTTTGCATTGAATTATTTGAAACTAAGGTCTATCAATAAATAAAATAGATACTGCTGCAAAAATTAATATCTAAAAAGCAAACGTAAGTATGTTAACATATAATTTTGTAATGTTTAAACTAATTCCTGCATGTCATTTAGTCCCCAATTAGTTTTAATATATGCAACAATAAAACTTTAATACATACCATGTAAACTTAATTCCGAGTCAAATGGACAGCTTTTATATAATATTAAATTTTTGTAAAGGGAAATAATCATTATATTTAATAAGAAATACAATGTTAACAGGTATATAAAGATTGTTTTAATGTTTATTACTTTACGAGTCGAGAGGTTTTTACAAAATTATGATATTTCTTAATTCACATACTCACTTCCGTAATAGAAATTCGATAATATTAAAACAAATTAAGGTAATTATTAATGGTACTTAATTTTTTTTGTCATAAAAGATGATCACTCTTGTAGCTTTTATCAAATGAATGCTGGGGTACCCAAGGCTCACTACTGGCACCAACTTTTTTCCTACATCGATTAACGATGTTCTTCCTTCCAGGGATAACCAATTTATAGTTTTGCTAAGGATAGACCTCTTTATTTCAGTATTTATTTTCCCAAACCCATCTCTTGGGTCTAATTTGGAAATCAAGCGTAGGGTAATGAAGATATCTTTTTTACAGGAGCATACCAAATCTTTTATCAGGGCACCAAAAACCTTGTCCAGTTCAATGCCTTAAAAACACAATCATGTTCGTTGTCGTGAAAAAATCTACTAATACTAATCCTTTACTTATCAGCGGCCAACTACTGCAGAATAAAGATTCATTTAACCTTGTTAGCGTTACCTTCGAAAACAATATTAACTGGCATAGGCATATTATATCCATAGCCACAACAGCTTCGAAAAAGATCAAATTCATCTTTTAAGCTAACTCTACTTTGGTTAAGTTTCAATATTAAATTTTTTGCTCTATTTTCTTAAAATCGTCCCTGTATTTCATCCATCCATCCTATGTTACGTGTTATCTTAGCAGATCATCTGCTGCGAGACTATGTGACATAAAAAACTGCTCGCTTCGCTCTTATCCGAGATTAAGTATTGGAACTAAGCCTTTACTTAAGACACACAGGGTAATTTAGTACTTAGGAAGGATAAAAAAATAAATAAATCTAAATTTGACATCAGTAACAATTAACTAATGATACTACAAGTCGGCATGTGGAGTGGCTGGTTATACATCTAAAGACCTTACATCCGCGGTATTAGAAACTTGGGCTTTATAGAAGACTCCAATTAATAACGCAGTCTGTTACGTGACTTATGTACAATGGTACCAGAAGTACACTGTAGTTTTTTCTTTTTTCCAGGCAAAAGCCAGGCCAGAACTAACCTGCGACTATCATTACATACTTTCAGTTGTAGCTAAGATGATCCTGCAATAAATTATTATTTTACTGTCTTTTTAGTACTTTGTATTAAAGACTAGTTTTTTCTATTAAAAAAATATACACTTTTTCCAATGGGCCATCTAGCCTTGAGGATTTTTTGGTGTTAAGAAAAAAATGTGCTTGACTTGCTGGACTCAAAATATTATTTATGATATTTAATGAGAAACAGGAGCAACTGTTGGAAGAGGTGGAAAAGAATTATTACAGAAGTTTCTGCTGATACTTTTGGCAAATGGCCAATAAGATTTACTATCCTTTCGAGTAAGAAAGTACTTTATTATTTATACTTTGGTTGTACTGGTTTCTTGTTTTGATGCTGACTCGATTTTCAGGACTAGTATTTGAAGAAACTTTTTATGAGTTTCGTTTTCACGAAGTTTTGCGGTTTATGGTTTAAGGGTTTGGGGTATTTTTTGTTGTGTAAGTGGTTCCCATGCCTAGATAAATTGTATCTGAGACTTGTATCAAGTTATAAGAAGGGAGGAAGGATCCCCAGGGTTAAGGCCCTTCCCCCCACTTTAAAAATTTTTTTTGGTAAAGCCCAATTTAGTTTTATTTTTTTTTAATTTTTTTAAATTGGGGGGGGGGGGGGGGGGGGGGGGGGGGGGGGGGGGGGGGGGGGGGCCCCCCCCCCCCCCCCCCTTTTTAAAAGTACCCAAAAAATTAATTTTTTGGTTTTTTCCTTTGGGGGTTTCCCCCATTTGGGAATTTGATGGTTTCTGAAGAAACTTTTTATGAGTTTCGTTTTCACGAAGTTTTGCGGTTTATGGTTTAAGGGTTTGGGGTATTTTTTGTTGTGTAAGTGGTTCCCATGCCTAGATAAATTGTATCTGAGACTTGTAGTCATAGTTAGTAGAGATCGTTGGAAGAAAAGCAGTACCCCAAGGTTAGATGGCAAAAAAATTACGCAGACCATCCCAGTCAAATGAATTTTAATGCTAGATTGATTACAAGGGCAAAACATACGATATTAAAATTTTAATTTTAAAAATCATAGCCTTGTTAAACTGCGAAATCCAAAATAATACTTAACAACAATGATGTAGGCAGACTAGAGTACACCAAAAATACTGTTATGAAAAGGTGAAATTAATCATGAAACACCTACCTAAATCGTTATGAGAATTATTTTAGTTTTAACGACAAATTTAAATGTCATTTTAGAAAGTGCAACCATTATAATTAATTGAGTTAATTAGGTTCATTAATTATGAATTTCTATGTACTTTGGTTTAATTTGAGTTTAGTTACTGTTCAACTGTGCTAGATTTAGTTATTGTTCGTGTAATTAAAAAAATATAAAATTATGTAAAACTTTAATATATGTGTTTTGCATAAGTAGTTATATTAGTTTCCGAAAATAAAAAAACGGGTATGTACATATATAATAAAATATTTACTAAGTGGTCAATTGTATTTGTAAACTTAATAAAATCTTGGAATTCTTTTTGTGCGTGGAAGTAATTATTAATACCTATTTGTTCAGTCACAAAGGCACCGGTTTTAAATGTATTTACTTTATATAAACTTTTGCCTAGGGTGTACCAAATAAATATATAGAAATTTGTTTAAACTGAAAATATATTTTAACAGTAATTTGTTTTAAGAAAAAGGTTAGGCGGTGGTAATATTTTTTTAGGGATACAAGACAAACTTAAATTTTCACTGTTATAGTAAGGGGCCGTTCATAAAATACGTTGGCATAACGGTTTGTGGGGGGGATCAAGAAAACGTGACGTTCGCAATTTAAAAAAAAAACAATGTTCCTTAATCTTTCTCTTGATTTTTTTAACCATTTTTTATTTTTCTTTTTTTAAAACGAAAGAAAGGGGAAATTTCAATTTTTGTATTAAGTGTGTACCAAATACATATTAAAAATTTATTTTAATTTTTAAATTTTATTTTCAAATTTATTTTTTTTATTAAATCGAAAGGGGGGCCCTATTTATTAGGTGGGAATTCCCGCTGTTGTGGCGTAATAATTTATAAAGGGTAAAAATTTAAGCTGGCCTAGTTTTTAAACGGCCCCTAACAAGGTATCGCAAATTTTACAATAATGTTAACAAATATTAGAAGTATCTTGATAATTTTTTTTATTGCACTAATTTAGAAATGTTCTTTAGGCTCTACCAGAGATTAACCCTGTGGTTATACCTTGTGAATTTTCATTTTTTTTTTAAGAAGTGTTGTGGGGGGAAAGGGGGGCAAAAGCGCGTCGGGAGGTGTTTTAAGGGTTTGATTTATTGGTAAACACAACCTGAATTATAAAAAACACATGCTTATCCTTTTATAAAAAAAATAAGGTAGTTAAATTTTTAGCATTTTTTCAACTTAGTTTTCAGTAAGGCCTGAGAGATCGCCCTGTATCTCAGAGGCACCGTTGGAGACACCTGTTTAAGGCACAGGATGTCATTCACTCATCAGCACGGTATGCTAACACCTTGAGTTAAGCCTTGTATTCATTTTAGCTTCGGATCCCGTTCCATACGCTAGCCAAAAGAGTTGCCGATAACCAGCAACTCTAGCGCATGTTTCAAAAGATCCTACTGGGCCCAAACACGACAACGACGTGTGAACACAGCGGTTGGGTACAAACCCTTAACTTAGAGGTTGTTATATGCAAATAAAAAGATTTTTGCGCTTCAGTTGTACATGCGATGAGGTGCTTTTAGTATATAATTATTAATATAATAGTGCATGCCGAAATACATGCGTCAAATAACGTTGAGAGTAAGTCCATTAAATTTAAATGCAAAATAGGGGGCTTAATTTCA
This sequence comes from Listronotus oregonensis, assembly GCA_019359885.1. Lineage (NCBI taxonomy): Eukaryota > Metazoa > Arthropoda > Insecta > Coleoptera > Curculionidae > Listronotus > Listronotus oregonensis. The sequence continues at coordinate 73,957 of JAHBCN010000131.1, forward strand.
CCCCCTCTTCCCGAAAACATACGTATACTTATTTTTTAATCATTCCCAAGTAAGTATTCACATTTAAATGTGTAATGTGAGTATCGAATACAAAAAAAAAAATAAAAAGTAACCTCTCCGTATTATTGGTGTGTCTGAAATTATGCTCTTCGTTTATAGAGAACAAAGATTATTGTTCCTAATTTTTATATAGATGACTCAATACCGCTTTGTATCCTTCAAGTGTCAAGTATTGATCTATTATTATGATTAACCAAATTGATTCTTGGTCATTGGTGTTACACACAAAAACACGCTATTATTAGTTATTAGGTATTAGCTTTTTTATGTAATTAGGAAATGTTTTGTGCTGTGTTTTATTTCTAAATAAAGAATATATTTTTGTTGGTGATTAATTAGAGTAATTTATTTGTTTCAGGGCCAGGATGGTGGAAAAATGACGCAGCAAAAATTAAAGAGACACCAAAAAAACAGAAACATGTCTTCAAGTGCCTTTTTGTGCCTCAAAGTAAACGAATATCTCCCTTTATTTTTAATATTTTATTTTACTCATATCTGTCAAGCATGGCTCCCAGATACAAGCACAAAATTAGTTAATAGTGTAAATAAAATTTCTAGCATAAGTTTTAAAGGAAATTCGAGTAATCATTTTGATTACTTTACTGTCTTGTATCAAGACGAAGAAACCATCTTACTAGGTGGTCGAAATCGGGTTTATAATCTGTCGATATACGACTTTACCGAACGAAAAACCTCTGAAATTTTTTGGCCCTCTTCCGAACCACACGGCCAACTATGCAATCTCAAAGGTAAAAACGAAGAAGAATGCCAAAACTACATTAGACTGCTATTTTTCACCAGCCCTGGACGAATTATGGTATGCGGGACCAACTCATTTAAGCCTCTCTGTCGAAACTACTTATATAAGGTTAGTATGATAACAACGCTTTAATCTAATTTAATTTTATTGACCCTCTTTTTATTAGATTATTTTAAACAAGGTTTATTCTTTTGAGACGTTGAACTTCCTACTTATGTTTTTTGTGCACTTTTGGTTTATTGTTACATTAAACCGTGATGCTATTCACTGCTCACCAAAATTAACTCATTAAAAATATATATTTTTTTACAAAATGGTTATATATTGATTACTATACCAGTAGTAGCTAAACTGATTATTCTTTGAAATAAACCTTTTGCATCACTTCGACCAATAAAGTTTTGACTACATATGAGGCTTTTAAAAATGTTGGCTATTATTTATTATTTTTGACATTGTTGTTAATGTCTTTCTAAAAAAAATATTTGTCAATATTTCATATTTGTCTGCGTTTGTATATATGTATATGTTCGTTAATTTTTTTGCGCATATGCAATGAAACTGGGTTTAGTTAGTTAGCTTGGTGACTGGTTCTTGGTACGAAACTAAAATTTCGTAATTGTTCATTTAAATGACGCACTTGTCATTAATACAAATTCCAGAATTGGTATTGGGTGTTGGGCCAAAGTTGTTACTTTTAATTGTTTTATGCATGTTTTCTGTGCTTGGAAATTGTTTTTGTTAAATGACACAAAGAAAATTTTGTAAATTATGGGTAATTTTTACTATTTTCTTACTTTAAACATTGTTTAAATATGTTAAAAGGGAATGTTAGCGAAGAAAAGTTATTCTTAAATTTATGACGGATATGACATATTTACTTTTACTGGATTGATCAAAAACAGCCTAAAAATATATAAACTGGTATAATATAAAAGAAAATGTCAAAAAAAAACTGATGCAAAATGTCAGATTTAAAATTAATCTATTATAGTATACTTAAAAACATCGATTTTTGATAGACTTTAAAATCTAAATTTAAGTTTATTTTACTCTTATTTATTATGAAAAAAGCATAACAAATCGCTAATAAAGGATTTAACGGGATGAGTAATTGGTTTGAATCCAAAATCTAATACAATGTTTAATTAATGAAATCAAAATTGCCCAGGCAGTTTTTTCTATGATTTTTAAAAGCTACCAAATCGATATTAAACTGCCTTATTTTAGGATTATGTTACGGTATAGGTGTGCTCTTTGTATTGCTTATTTTAAGGTGGCCATGAATCGTGTTGTCTCTCTTTGGTCTGCTTGCAATCAGGTTTTCAATGCTATATTGCAGGATCAGATGTTTCCTTTTACAACATTCGAGCAGGTTCATAGCCCACTTCTTTCATTTATTCAATGAGTAAGAAACAGTGTACTGTAAACCCATAATTATATTTAAAAACGACTATATTTGTTAAATTATAAATAAGAATGTAACGTTTCCTTTCAGTAACGTTTAAATACAAAGTCTTAAGGTATTTTTGAAATTATAGAATATTGCCATTTTTTATTTCCAAAAGTATATAATATTTTATGCACCCAAAAGTATGTAAGACAATTAGCAGGTTTTCAAAAACTTTGGGAAAAAAAGTTTTTAAAATTTTTTACCCTCTTAAGTGGCTAAACGAAGCAATTTTAGATATAAGTAAGTTGGCTAAAATGGACCTATTTTGACGTCAAGAGTTTGTCACAAAATTTTGTACACATATTTGATGAGATAAGTAAATATTTGATATCAATTGGGTTTTTTATTGTTTTTTTTTACGTGGCTTCTGGGGCCTTTATTGTTGAAGACAGAAAAAAACCATTTATATAAAAATTGTAGGATTTTTTCCATATTATCTTTTGAAATAATCAGTAAAAAAATATCGCAATAAAAAAATGGAAAATATAGGCCACTTTAACTTTTTGAAATGAAACACCCTGTATATTAGGCGCTACAACGAAAGATCTTTTTTTCTGATTTCAAATATATATACATTGATGATATTTGGATGAACCATTTTTGAGATATTTTAGGTTAAATTATTAATAAATTACAAAAAAAGTTTCATATTAGTATCAAGAAAGCCATGGAAACAATAGAATTGTTATGTTGCTGAATTTGGTTAGGGTTTTCTCTGGACCCATAATGTTTATTTTTGTGATTAAACATTTCTGCTAAACTGAGGAAAGACTTGTCGGTGAATAGAATTTTATTTAAAAACTTTGGATCCTGCTGCATAAATCTACCTATTTCCAATGCATACTTAGGTCGGTCCTGCATGTTTTGTTCAGGAAGGTTCTGAACGGACATAAATTTAAAAGGATAAATTTTTTAAAATTTTAAGGTTAAATAAATTTTATAATCTGTTTTATTAAGTTCAGATGCCGAGATTGATATTTCAGGATTTTCTAAAATTATTAAAAGTTGTTAGTGCAAGTCCAATAGAAAAAGTATAATTATCCTGAAAAAACGAGGATATCCAAAACCTTGTTTTCATGTCGTGCTGCAGTCCTTTTCTTCATTTTAAAGCTTTTTCGTTCAATAAACTTTCTTACTATGTATTTAATAGAATCTATAGATGGTACCCGTTGTTAAGAATATAATAAGTAATATTCCCTTTGCACTGTCGTCACATTATTATTGTTTCCATAAAGACGCATAATACTCATAATAGAGATTTTTTGTTCTTCTGAATAGCCCATCGACAAAAAAGCAATACAAACTACTTTTAATAGTTATAATGATAAATTTAACTTTTACAATATCAATACGTCAAATTTATTAAATTTTTTTTATTGTTTTCATAGCTTTCTTAATACTAATATGATTTTTTTTCAATTTATTTTTAAGCCTAAATATCTCAAAAATGGTTAATCCAAATATTATCAATGTATATATATTTGAAATCAGAAAAAAAGATCTTTTATTGTAGCGCATAATATACAGGGTGTTCCATTTAAAAAAGTTTAAGTTGCCTATATTTTTCCATTTTTTTATTGCGATATTTTTTTACTGATAATTTCAAAAGATAATATGGAAAAAACCTACAACTTTTATAAAAAACATTTTTTTCTGTCTTTAAAAATAAAGGCGCCAGAAGCCACGTAAATAAAATCAAAGACCCTGTACATATACCTAACAAACTTAAATGTAGTTATATTTTTGTTACACTTTAAGGTAAACCTAACCCTTGTTTTATTTTTATTGGGAATACATTTAGTTCAACTTAAAGTACGTAATACTTTGGCTGTTAATAAACTTTGACTTTTGACAGCTTTAGTAAGTCAGCTTTTAATTTTAAAACCGAACATACACATTTTTCGAGTACCTGATTGTTTTGTAAATTTATTTTTAAAATATGATTAGTAAAGAAGATATTTTGTTTAAAGCTAGTATTTCAAATTTGTGTAAACAATTTAATTGTTTTTATATGTACTAACTTCCGATAAGTGCTTCCCTCATCGTAATTAATAACTCGATACAAAGCATTTCATTCTAATTTTCGTTTTATTTTATTTTAAGATCGCTAAGACTTCGATGGTAACTAATGCTCGGTTGAGGCTTTTAATCCTATTTTTCTCTGCTAAAGAAATAAATGGCCCCTGCAGCTTAATCTTAAATCCATTTTTTTTCAAAATATTATTATACATTTGTGGTAACATTTTTAAGGTATATGTTATTTTGGATTTATAGGAATTATCATATATCTTATAGTATCAAGCCTGTAGGTCAAGTTGCTGGTTGAAAGCTTAAAATAGTTTTTGATTTCGGCGTTTAACCACAGAAGAGCATTAGAACGATCCTTTTATTTATGGTATATATGGGTTTTAGTCAAGCTTTTGGCAATTAATTTATTAGACATATGAGTCGACCATTTTGGTTGGGTTTATGATTTAAAATCTGGTAAGATACTTCGTCTCTCCTTATCTCCTGCTATATTTTATAGTTGTTTTTGATTAGTGGTACCTTTAAGTTTCCATTAACTTTATAAAAAGGTAGAAAATACCTGGGTTTTAATATTGAAGATTATAGGCAGATCCATATCAACAAATAGGTTTTGATAAAAAAATCTATTTTTAAGAATAGACCACAAATTAAAATCGAGATTATAGTTTTCAGGAACTTCAAACATCATTAATTTTATTCATATCCATATATCCCAAATAAATTAATATTAAACACAGGGCTGGATTTAACTTTTTGCCGCCCTAATATGTCAATATTTTTTGAATATCAGAACGGAAAATTTAGCATTAAAAGAATGTAAACTTCACTAGTAACTCTTATAAAAATTTAATAAACAAATTTAACAAAAGTAAATCATACAAAAAATTAAATAACAATTCTTTAAAACAAAAAAAATTATAATATAAAAACAAAATATAAATTAAAATGGTAAAACAAATAAGTTTTTTTTAAACTATGTATTATTTAATTATAGGCAAAACCCTATACTAACATTTTTCTTCGAACCTTTTTTATGCAAAATCGTTAATTATATCATTAAAATTTACAATTACATTTTCTTAAAAATTAATCGTAAATTTTCCGCCAACAATATTTGCCGCCCTAGGCTTCAGCCTACTCAGCCTTTGCGTAAATCCACCCCTGATTAAACATCACTATAACTCTTTTAGCATATGCCTTATAAGTATAACCTATCATAATTTTTATATATTATATCACAAATACATAACCCATTATAAATATGTGTACTTTGTTTCCATATTTACTTTTATTTCTTTAATTCGTGTATGGTATAACTTTACTGATAATGAACAATAACTCGAAACAATCTTTTTTTTACACAAGAATTCCAAGTTTTGAGTTAGGGTTCAAATATTAAAATTATCTTATTAGTGATTCTAAAAGTTTATCTTGTTCAAACTTTATGATCTTTTCATTTTATACGTTCTTTTTTTATTTGAAAAAGTACCGTAATTATGTTCATTCTCTTCAGCCAGACTTCTTGGCAGACAACTCGTTTTTAAGGCTCAAACACAAGCTTTACGAAACGTAAAATACACATGAAACGTTTATTTAGGTTTATCTTAATCCTCTGGTTTTTTAAAGAAACTGACTATTTTGAGGATTTAGATAATAAAAGGGTAATATTAAGAATAAAAATTAAAAAATAGATAAAAAGTATGTATACTTCTGCTTTTCTGACTTCAGAAATTTTTTAGTTAATACTATCCAAAATATCGACAGGGTATTGTGACAGGTTTGTTTTTTTCTGTAAAATTTAAGTTGTGACTAAAAATAGCACAGAAGCAGACATTTTGTAAAGGTAGTATGAACATTATTTAAAATCTGCAATATGAGGGCAACTACAATTAAGAAAAATGTAGGATAAAGAAATTATAATTTTTAAGGCGTCTGATTTAAAGTAAGACATACAGAGAACTTCAGTTATATAAAAATTATTGCCAGTAGTTTTCAAGATCTTAAAAAATGTTACGTTTTATCAGAAGTTCGTTAGAATAAAACACATGTTTAAACATTTTTATGTTTATTAGTTCTTTACAAAAAGACAATCGAAATAAACTAGACAACAGAAACATTTTTTGTAACATCAAAAACACACAACTTGTTAATTGTAAGGATACCAATGCATAATATGTAGAAGAATCAAAAATAAAAATACCTATATACCTTATATTCAACTTTGCGAAAAAATCGGTTATATGAGTTTGCTTTTGGCGGTTTATAAAAATATTATGCTGTAAATATATTTCTAGCTGTAGTGAAGCGTTCAATATATGGTCTTCTGTACTGCTTCTATTTCCCCCCTTTAATGGCACCTCAAGAGTTTTTGGCATCTCTTCTGGTGGTTCTTCTTCATCTTCTTCATCACTATCAAGCTGTTCAAAATAACGAGTTTGCGTAATAATTTACTCATCTATAGGCATATTTGTTGTCGCAAGGCCATATCGATATCGACGAAAGCATCTGCTAAAGTGGGATTTAGTTTTTCCGTTTTATAATTATTTTTAGCTAACCACATACTTAAAGGTACGTAGGTTTTCCTCATCCTCTTTAGTTTGCCTTATAAGCCACTGTTTAAGAGGCAAGTCATCATCCTCATCGTACTTGTAAATCAAAGGCCATGCATGTTTAAAACAATTCTTAATTGTCTTAATTGTCTTTGGGGTAACTTGCTGCCATGCTTTCGAAACCATTTCAATAGCATCCAGTAAATGTATTGCTATTGTTGTGCTATTTTCGATGCACCTAAGATATTCATCATCAATAACACCTTGATCCATTGGTTGCAGAATAGATATAAAATTTGGTGGGAGAAATTCCAGTTTAATGTTTTTCAAATTCGAAACATGTGGATGAGCTACAAATGCGCCTCCATGATTTTAATTTACTTTTAAAAATATCAGCGCCTATTTGCTGTATAATAAACTGGCAATTTTTTACGTCTTTAAAACACCTGGGATTGTTAAACTTGCCAATAACTAAAAGTTTGACGTTTTTTAGATCCAGTCATGTTAGCACACACGAGAACCGTTACTCTTTTCTTAGAAAGTTTTCCACCGACACATTTCTTACCTTTAAAGCACATTTATTGTACGATCTGGAGCAAGTTTGTGAAAAGGACCAAGTTCATCACTATTAAAAACATCATTAATGGTCATAATTTCTAAGAGGTGGAACTAATGTTGGTTTCACCCAGTCCATCGCTGTTTCAATGTTAACCCTTGCAGCTACTCCATGGATTTTGCTAGAACTTATATTGTATCACCTTTTGAATCTGTGTAAACAACTCGAATCACAACAAAATCCAGAAACATTAAAGAATTTCTCAAACTCTTCAGCTTTAGCCTGGAGAATGAGTCCACTTATTGTAGAATTGATGCTTCTTGAATTGCAGTTTTGTTGGATGGGTTTACTTCTTTTCCTTTGTATGCAAACTCCGCGGGACCGCAAAAATTAATTTTTGTTCCTCAGCGTTGTGGACACTGTTTAGTCTAGTCGAGAAGTGTGTTTTCTGAAAAATATAGTTAAAAGGCTTTAAAAATATGAGCGTTAGCTCATTCGACGCGGAATGCAAATCTGAGAAAGGCGGTTTGAGTAGTTTTTCTGCCAATAAAAGTTGCAATTTTTATTAACAAAAAACGAAATTAAAAAAAAATCCATTTCGATTTTTGATGAAACTCAAAAAACATAAGAGATTGCGAAAATTATAAAAAAAATCTTTGAACAGGAGGAAATTTCCGATAAGGAAGTCTGAACTCAAGAATTTCTATCTCCTTTATTTATAATTTTAATTTAACGCTGAAAATTGGCCTCCGTGCGACATTTTTGGTTGCGCGCTCGGCGTCAAAACCGATTACGTCACACTAAATATTTTTTTTAGGGTATTAAGTATTAATTAAACAATTTTTAAAATTCCGTTAAAAACTTAAAGTTAGTTTTTCAACAAGTTAGACAATTGTCAATTAACAAAATTGTTTCGAACTTTCGTCCTCATTGTATATTAAAAAAATGCTTAAATAATGTAACTTTGACAAAAAATCGGAGAAATATTGTCAAAGTTATAAAATTATTATAAACAATGCATTAAAATTAAAAAAAAAAAATATGGCGTAATTTTGTTAGGTTTGTATATAAGAAGGGCTTCACGACGCAAAAAAATTATACGACAATTATTTAAACCTTTTTTTTTTAATGTACAATGAAGACGAAAGTTCGAAAAATTATTTAATGTGACGTACTCAGTTTTGACGCGAACCGCGCAACCTAAAAGGTCGCGCGGAGGGCCCATTTTAAACGTTAAATTAAAATTATAAATAATGGAGATAGAACTCCGGGGGTTAGGACTTTTTTATCGGAAATTTCCTCCTCTTTTATGATCTTTTTTGTAATTTCCGCTATCTCTTATGGTTTTTGAGTTGTTATAAAAATCAAAATGGCTTTTTTTTATTTCGTTTTTGTTAATAACAAAAATCCTCAAAACGCGTTTCTTAGATTTACATTCCGCGTGGAATAAGCTATTGCTCATATTTTTTAAAGCCTTCTAACTATTTCTCGCAGGAAATACTTCTCGACTAGACTATGTTGTCTCCTTTAAACACCTAGATTTGCATATATGTCGACTTGTTTTACGCCACTTTCTATTTCCTGAATTAAGCCTTCCGACACATTTTAGTGGAACTAATTTAATTTAAAGTAGTAAAAGGTAGACGCTGCTGAAAGGTTTATGTTTACTCTTGAAACACCCTGTATAATACTAAATATTAGATAATTTCGAAAACAACTTGCAACAATTTAGATTTTTTTTTCGAGAGCCACCCTCTAACAGCTTAAATATCAATGAAAATCCTTGGCGTTGTAATAAATTTATGAAAGCTTTACCACATTAAAAAACTTGTATTTCCATGCCTTTAGTTTTTCTAATTACGGTGGATATTATTATAATTTATGTAATTCAAAGGTTATATAAAAATTAACATACTAATTTATGGTCTTTCTTATGGACATTTGTTAAAATAATAATTACTTTCATGTGACGATTAAGGTGTTCTATAATTAGAAGAAAAATGTTTATTTTAAAATAGAACTCTGTACATATCGTGATTATGGTCTATAAATGCTTCAAAAGAATATACTGTTTATTTTATGGTAATAAAAATGTTATTAAACTAAGAGCTGGTAAATAATAAACTTAAGTTAAAAAAAGCTTTCTTGTTTAACGGGGATGAAGCAAATGAAACTTTCTACCAAAGCTGCTTGTTCGATCCAAGGCCAAACATAGGAAACTGAAGAACTATTAATCCTACGGTCATTAACATATTTAGTCTCCCCTAATCTTACAAAAATCTTAACAGTTTTTCTTGATATGGCCGCTAAATATGTATACTGATTGTTGTTTATTTCAGAGACGTAAAAACATTCCTACAATTTTTTAATCTTTATGACAGCCCACGAATGCTTGTATGGAGCCTAAGTACTAGGTACCGTAGGTGCCGGGTTTTAGATGTTTAACCCATTAACCTAAGAGGACACTCACAAGAGGCTCATACAATAGGGACCCAAGTTGCAGAATGTGCGACGAGGGGGAAGAAACAGCCTACCATATCCTGTGCGAATGTGAAGCGTTGAATTACAAAAGACAGGCATTATTTGGGCAACCGAAAATGAGCCCACAGGAATATATCAACCAACCAGTCTCGGGATTATACAGACTTGTAGAAGGAACAAGACTAATGGAAGGATTGGTATAAAAGACAATGGGAGATTAGGCACAAAAAGCCCAAGAGGCTGCGCTGCCTCCGGTAGTGAATCAAGACGGCCCCCAGGAAAAGACGAAGAAGAACCCATTAACCCGTTCCGCCAATGCTGCCCAAGCACCGAAACATGCAGAGCACCTTTTTGACAGACCGAAAAATTTTGAAAACATTCTGACATCAGTGATTTTTCAGGAGATTCGAAAAACAAAAATTAGGGGTTTGGGAACTAGCAGCTTGATAAAATCAAACTCTAAAATAAAAAGGAAACATTCTGAAAACAGCAGTGTTCGGAAGAAGCACTTTTATAAAGAAATAATAAAATCTCAATTTTGACCTTTGTGACGATAAGGCTCCTTTTTACATGGACGGTCACACAGATTATCAGTAATTTGGTTGGGTTTAATTAAATTTCGAGTATAACAAGAAAGTAAAATATCTTATAAATGTTAACTAATAGATTACTAACATAATAACTTGTTTTTATAACGACAGGTGCGTTGTAAGGGGAAAATAATAAGCTTGAACTGTGTAAAAATAAATGCAATTTTCTTTAATTATTTAAAAGTTTGATGTAAATGAAGCAATACTGACCCAACATTAAATATTAAAAAAAAAGGAATATAAATAAAATATAAGAAAACCTTATTCTTCATATGGCTCATTTACACTCTTGCTTCATACCTCTCCTCACAACTCGTTAATATCTCGCCACGCAGCTCGCGCGATAACGACAAAAAAGTCTTGGTGTTCACACTCGCGAGGTACGTTTAGTTGTCTAACTACTAACAGTAAGCTAACAATGGACGACGTTGAGTTATTAGCGGCAAAAATCTTGAGTTTACTGAGTTTCTACTGTTACAGGAGTAATTTTAAAAAACAAAAGGAAAAATAAATAGTCATCCCATAAGATGGTGGATGAAATTACGAGTGTAAACACCACGCTTGCGTCCCACGCCAGGTCCTTTGACTCGTGGCCCAAAAACCGCCTCCGATGACTACTTTCTGATTTTATAATCATAGGGCAATCCAGTTGTTGGTCGGACATTGTCGTAGGTCGGTTACCTTTTATTAAATTAAGCTGGATAAATTCCCTTTCGTTTGTTGCCATTAAAAAACCCGCTGTTTCAATTATTAATTTTACATAATTTGTAGGCTAGCTTAAGAAAGTTTATTCTCTAGGGCACCTTTAGCATAATATTAGTAATCGAAAAAGCATTAAACTTGTAATTCTGTTTCGAGTACATATTTTATACATCTGGTATTGTAGCTTCGTCTGGGAAAAACCTCAGCTGCAGTAATTGTCGCGATTAATATTTTGTCTTGACTCTGAAAACTTTAATATATTAAAGACAAGCCGTAAAGTTTCCAACCAATATAAAATATTAGATTTTAAAAGATTTACTAACTAATCTAGTACCTTTCTAAATTTTGTAGAAAAAATTGCAGTAAAGCAAAACGTTCAGCAGTTTCAGAATTTTTGTCGAATTTTCTAGGGATCAACCATCTTCTATATGATGGCAAATAAATGCATTTTCGTCATCTATTCCCAACTTTCTAGAAAATGCTTCAGCGGCTTTCATTTGTTTACTTTTCTTGGTTTCAGTCAAACATATTATTTTCAAAAACTTAGTAGCATTTTCTATGAGAGTGACTGCATAAACTACCATTTAAATAAGGGGATTCTAGTGCCCTGTTTTAACCTATACAATATTGTTTTCATAAAAAAATTGTAAAAATAAAATAAAAATTCAGTATCTCATTGCCCATTGCCTTTGTTTTACCTTTATGTCGTATTACTGTTTGAATAAAACCAACAGGTAATTACCATTATACTTTTGGCAAGAGTTGAACAATTTTCTTATTTTACCCACATAGTAAGCAATAGTGTTCTAATTTCTGAAAATTGAATAAAACCAACCTCTCCCTGATTTTACCCACATAGTAAGGAATAGTGTTTCTATTTCTAACAACTAAATGAAACCACTAAGTAGAAACCAGTGTACAATTTTGCCAACTTTTGAACAATTTTCTAACTCTTTCTGATTTTGCGAGCGTCTCCCCATTCCCCCATGACACCCATCTAATTACTAACCGTGACCGGCGTCACTTGTCTTCGATGATCTTAAGGGTAACGGTGTTTCGACGCAGCAAAGGTCATTTGGCATATATATGTCTCTTCGGCCCCGGACAGGGTCACTAACCACTATGCCAACAACATTATTTTAACTTGATGTGGTTGATTACTTGATTAATCAAGAAGGGGTTGGGTGTTATTTTCTTCTAAACTCACCTGACGTAGTTTTTGAATGCAGATAATTTAGGATTTAATCACCAGTCATCATGAATGGAACTCCCTTTCCTCTCTAACACCATTTATAGGTTAGGAATCGCAGGAAATTGCAACTGTGTTAACAGTAAAATAAAATCGTCTTCGTAGTGAGGTTATTCGGACAATATTAATTTAAGGTCCTGTAAAAGAGATATCTGTATTACCGTGCGCTTGTCTTACAAATCATGCTTAGAGACTGGCTTGAGAAACTAAAATATAAGAGTGAAGTGTACTATCGTTAGCAAAACTATGGATGGAATTGATTGTGAAAGAGAGTTCGTTGATGTGAATAAGAAATGGAGTAGTGTCACTACTATGCCCTGGGGCACCCTAGCATTAACTTGGTAAAAGCTGGTAAAGTATCTACAATAACTGATTTTAGAAACGAAACTGAAGCCCCAAGAACAAAGTTTAGGTGGAAGACCATAGGAAGGAGGTTTGTTAAGGAGCTCATTATACCAGACCGGGTGAAAAGCTTTGGATATGCCAAGTGCAACGATCTGCGATTCACCAAGAAACTTAAGAGACTTGTTCTAGTTGTGTGAGATAAAGGAAAGTTTAATATAGGGTGTAAAAAGTATGATGCTCATGATTTTATGAGTCAAAAGTTAATTGTTTTCGAAATATGCCCTTTTAAAGTTTAAAAAACTTGGCAACACCGCGCCTGTTTCGTCGAAGCGGCGGGTCTCAACTTCGAACGTTGTTGTGAGTTTTTTGCACTGTTTACACTTTTTTAAGGAGATGTTCATTCATTTACATACAAATAATAAAAATTACTTCCTGCAACTTATTTTAATATTAAATTTAAGTAAAAAACAATCAATAATTGTTTGGTTTTTATTTGTAATTAAAAAATAATTGTACTTACCATAAGAATAGGCTTAATATCCATTTTAAGAACACAACTTATTATGCTTTAAAACAGCACTTTTTGTTTTGCTTAAAGAATAAGATTTCTCGGTCGGACACATTCCGTTTTCATCAGTCTTTAGTAGGTACACTTGCAATACGTTTGTCTTGAATTTAAAACATATCGGCATATTTTTTCCCGATTCAAAAACACACAAAAATATTGTGGCCGGATCGGTAAGCTTCTTTGTACGACTGACTTTTCGCACAAAGGTATCGCTCTGTTGCCAATTGTTTTTTTAATTTTTAACTGGGAGAAAAATTGTTAAAAAATTATTATTTTTTTTTATTTGTAGACTAAAACATTTAAAATTAAGTTTATTTTATTATGAAATGAATCTACTGATAAGCGATTAAGACAAAAGTTTCCAGTTGTTACGGTTTACAGAAATAACTGCTTTAAAAGTGCATGACTTTAACATCGTTTAGACAAAAATCTGTCAAGTTTTGACACATATGTCATATAAGCTTTTCGACTTATTTTGAGATCCACTATCGCCCATTAAAATGATGAGCATCATACTTTTTACACCCTGTATACAGTTATTTATTGTGATAATATTTTTAGATTTTTCCATTAAAAGGAAAATACACATAATTTTTTAATTTTCGATGTATCATCTGCACATATTATAGCCTAGACTCGACACGATTAAATCTCGGTGGCCTGTTTAATTTTCTAGTGGACATTTTCTTGTTTATGAGTATAATCCAGTTAAGTGTATGTCGATTACAGGTTTTTTTCACTTTCTTTACCCTCAAGACATGTCCTCGAAGTGTGTGTAAGGTGCGTTCAAGCCAAGTCCCACCCAATCTAGTCCAATTAAATTAAATATTCATTTTAAATTATGGCTGCCCGTACCTTGCTTTATATATAACATATACAAGAGTCGCTTGTATAAAATAAACCTTGGTTGCTGAATCCAGGGCCGTAGCGACTTTATTCAGAGTAGCATCTTTACGCAAGTGTGCCTTTTTACTTTTAGTTTTTGTAACCTGTTTGCTTTTACTAAAAATATTTAATGATGAAGCGACATTTTAGTAAAAAGTATTAAAAAAAACATGTTTTAAACGTAGTAAATAATAAGCTTTATTAACGCTTTGAGAAAAGATTGGTGCTACTTCTTCTGACGACCATGAATAAAACTGTCATCAGTTTTTGTCATCTTATTTAAATATAAAACTAAAAGATTGTTGTCGGCTGCAAAGAAATTTATGTATATGCACTAAGAGTAGAGGAAATTATTAGTGAAAAAGCTAGCGACCCTTTTCAGATGTGGTGTTACCAGAGCTAAAAATTTCTAGATTAATGATTTAAAACTAATTGCATAAGAAACCAACGAGCTGGCGGAATTCTATTTTCATACTCATTTATAAGTATACAAGCTACTTCCCAGACATCCTAATTAATAAAAATAAAATTATAAACTTATTTGGAATATCCATTATTTATTCTTTGCATTTTCCCCAGTTCAGTTGGCTTAAATATTTATTTTAACTATGGATCTTCGTATTATTTTGAATGAAAATAAGAAACAGTTATTACTTATACAACCATAAGCATAGCATTAAAATTGGTTGAAAAGTGGCAAAACGCGGTGAACTTGCACAAGTTCTGGTTAGTTCTGGTTATAATAATAATAAAATGATTCAATATATAATATCTTATAGATTTATTTTATTACCTGTTAAAATTTATAACCCGGGATCGAGTTTACAAGTAAGTTTTAGATAAATACAAATTCTGAGACATAGTTTACATGTTACTTTTGACCCTTTTTTTCTCGAAATGCAGTTTACATGTTCCCCATCAGACTTGAATAAACAAATTAAAAATCGTTTAAATCTGCTATAAATCAGATTTAATTCGAAAATAGTTTATTTACATCCAACCGATTTTAAAGGTAGGTCCTCATGTGCGAAAAACCGGAACGGAATTGTCAAATTTCTTGGCTTGGCTTTGATTGGCTTATTTAAACTTTGACGTCAGCTGACTCAATGAAGCAATCAAATTAAAGAAATATGACACTGTCGTTCCGGTTTTCCGCACTGGGGATCTACCTTTAAGCGAACATCCATCTATCCTACAGACTACGGTCCTGCGAACTAAATACAGCAGTTCTTCGGCGTACTTTACATTCATGCTTTGCGTGGTCGTGGTAGTATAAAAAGAAGTCGTTGAAATTATTTACACATTAAATGACCACGACTTTTTTAAATCTTATCTCCATCGCTTACAAACAAACTAAAGGACAATAATGCAATTTTATAAAGTTGCCTCGTGGCTTGAACATTGTACACCGTTCGTTAAATGAAAAAACTGCTATTTCATGCTTTATATTAGCCCGCCTTACACTTGTGTGAGAGTTCAAATTGTTTCTTACTAAAGTCATTATGTCTAGAAGTTCTTCATAAGTAGAGTATGTTACTAACCTTTTATTAGATACTATTTAAAATATTTTTGAAATGGATATATCTAAAATATTACGAGAATAAGTTTAAGAAAGTGTCTCAAAATCAAAAATTAAACACAACATATCATTGTTAAATATGTTCTAAACAGTGACCGCAAAAGAGAGTTTTTTTAGCCTGTTCTTCAAACACCTTGCATTATGCACGTGCGAGAAAGCAGCAGATTTTACTACTCCTCGAAATTCTTCATGTTTCTAAAGATCTTTAGCATTTGCTGATGACTGACTTGTTGAAAAATACTTCGGAAAACGTGTCACATTTCGATATTCCTTCATTTTTTGAAATTCTTCATTTTTCTGAGGATTTTCAGCTATTTGCTGAAGATTGAAGGGTGATGGAGCAAAAGTGACAACGGATTCGTGTTTAGAAGGCAAAAATACTTTAGAAATCATATACTGCATGTAAAGAACAAAATAACAGATAATTTTTTATTGTGAGGTAGCAATTATTGATCTTTTTCTGGGACGTGCGGAATGCAAAAATAAGGGAGTTAGTTAACGTTTTCCTTATACGGGGATGTACAGCTACTAGAACAATAAATCCCGCTTTTTGCATAAGTATTTTATTAATTGCAGTCGAAGTTACAAGTAAAAAACAAGATAATTTTGCGGTTACTTTTAACAGTTTCGTACAGTAATTTGTATTTGATTAAGAAATTGTAAGTAGTACTTTGTTCTTATAATAATTTTAATACCATCTTCAACAAAACACAAACAAATATTTTGAATAGAAACTTTATATATGTTATGTTTTACTTGTGTGTACTTTTTGACAGTTCAAGCTTTAATTAATTATTTTTTTAAAAGTCACTTCTATTTTTTTTTTAAGTTTTATTTCAAATGTCCAATAGGTGTATAATTACCCTTCTGTCTTTAATTTTCTGTCCCGCAATTAGTCTAATCTTTTCAAGTTTATAGAACTAATCACACCGTTAAGTCACGTTTTTGGGCAAAGTATTTTTCTTAAATTATATGGAAAGTGGTGATGTCACCAAGAGTCTTTCGAGGTCTCTCGTCAAGAGACTCGCCCCTTCTCGTTTCTCTCGGGGTTTATTCACCAGGATTTTGACGCATAATTACAAATAAACAATAGTATGTATATTTATTAGATCAAAAAATTATCCAACAAGAAATTAGTAAATATATACCTACCGATCTTGTTGGATATTTTTTTAGTCTAATCTTTGATTATACATACTTTATACCATTTTTTACTCTAATTAAAAATGTTATTTTTATATAAGTTTATAATTTTTTTTCGTTGTGCAACAAAATTATCTCGACGAGAGACCAGAGATCTCCAGAGACTCTCGGCGGCACATCACTAACGGAAATTATTAGTTTTTTTTAATTATAATTTTATTCTGCAAAGTTGAACTTGAGAAGTCAAGTTTATTATCGGTTTTTCTAATCTTTTTATCAAGAAACTTTGTACTTTTGACAAAACTTTCTTATGTGCTGCGAATCCACCAAGATCACAACTAGTAGAAAGATTCCCAATTTACGAAATTTGTAGGTAGTTCATTTATTTAAAAAAAGAGTAAATGTAGGATTTTGCTCTTGCGATTCCAAACGGGTTTATCTGTATTTTATGTATGGTAGAAACAACATTGGTTGTGACAATGAGACACACAAAAGTAGTTTAAAGATAGCATTATGGTTTGTCTTTCTTGGGGGTCCGATTTTTAAAACAGGTTTAATTAAAACCACATCAATAACGATAAAAATAAGTGTATATATTATTGGTGCGGGTTGGTTGAGGCGAGACGATGGCCCTGGAAGAAGTTATCACTCGGTGATCTGGTTCAGGTTTTATGGCCACCTGGCCTTCCTGCCGCCTAATTTATTAAATTTTAAGACGAGTAATATAAACTTATTCTCAAATTTAAATAGTAGCACAGTTTATAGTGATTTTTTAATACCCAAAATTTAACAGTAAACCAACAATGGTATTCTTTTAAAAAGTGGTGCAAGGAACATAAAGAACCAAAATCTGTACGAAAATTACCTTTTTCTTATTTTTTGTGTTAAAAACCCATAAAAGA
This sequence comes from Listronotus oregonensis, assembly GCA_019359885.1. Classification (NCBI taxonomy): domain Eukaryota; kingdom Metazoa; phylum Arthropoda; class Insecta; order Coleoptera; family Curculionidae; genus Listronotus; species Listronotus oregonensis. The sequence goes on from JAHBCN010000131.1 coordinate 91,807, forward strand.
TAGCTATTTTCCCTTTTAGACTGAAAAACTTTGATTTAATTTTGGATTTAATTGTAATCGCGATGATATCAAAAGGACTTCTGTAAAACAAAATGTTTTTTATGCAGTTAATACGCTGATTAATCCAAAATATCGCTGCAAAATATTTAAACTGCGATTTAAAAAAAAAACAACCAGTCGGTCAGCGTCAGCCTATAGCCCGTTTGAACAACATAATATTATAAATAATCGTTTTCCCAGAAGATCAGATTTTCAAGTTATTAAATTTTTTTAAAAATGGTCAATTTTAGTGGTTTTTCCGATTTTTTTTTGTGAAAAATGCACGATAAGGTTTTATATAAAAAAATCATTTTATGTGTTTTTGAATTTTATACAGAAGTCCTAATGCGGATGTTGCGGTTAAATTACAATTGAATCAAATTTTTTTACTGTAAAAGGAAAAATGGCCTTTTTTATAGTTTTTTTTTTGTAAAAGAAAACACGTGAAAGCTAATTTCTGTATAGTTTTTGGTTTTTTAATGTCCTATGCACCAGTTTTTAAAAGATGGTACTGGTGTTAAATTTTAGGTATCAAATCAGCTTCTGTTTTGCATTGTAAACTGCGCTATAACATGTTGCTCAATATTATTTGTAAAAATATTCATTACCTGTAAAACATAAAAAAACTCTCAAAATTTAATCACGACAGACGATATTCAATTTAAAACTGAAGAAAGCAATTAAAAATACTCTGTACTTATGAAGGTATTCGACCTCTGTTCTCTTTGTACCAAGTTAACTTCCTACTGCAAAAATTGCACTGTAAGCGTAATGTATAGCGTTTTTTCTTTCTAAGTCTTTGTCTTTACTATTGTTCTCATTATATTTTTTGCCCAGCAAATATGTACGTTACCTATCTGCTATTTATTATTTGAGATATCATCTATCGAAAAGTTAATATCATATCTCCAATGTTGCGGCTAGAAATACATACATATTTATTATATACACCAAGTTAAAAACTATGACTTCCAAATATTTTCTCTTCGTTTTAAGGAAAAATATTTTGTTGTTAGTTTACAAGTTTAGTTTTTTGTAAATATTTTATTAATATTGTCGTTTTATGATTAATTTGTTGGTTCTTAATTTAAGCTTACTAATATGTGCTCTAATAATTAATAATTATATTCGGCCCCATCTCGTAAATAAGATAAGTCGTAGTACCTCCATTCCTGGCGTATGCATCACAATTTTTAAAGTAAACACCATCCCCGCGCTCTCTCCGATCTCCGCACGGCCCATTCGATGTATAATCAGTCTTTGTTTTTGTGCGTATCGAATCACATCGATGGTAAAAGTATATCGCGTTCGCTATAAGCTTGTTTGTTTGTTTTTTAAATTAGATATCGATAAAGTGAGTGTTGAGTGCCATTATGCCTAAAGTTTCGAGAAAAGAAAACGCAGTGTTTCACCTGTGAGTAATGCAAGAATTCTTAAAACCTTGAGAGCCTGGAAAAAAGGATGAAAACTTGAGCGCAAAAAGCGCAGAAAATATTCGAGTTCGAATCTGATGAGTCAGATCAACGATCAGAGCTTGACTCGGAGCAAAATTCGTTTAGCAGCGAGTCCTCGGCGGAAGAAGGGGAAGAAATAATTAATAAAGGTAATAAATATTGGTGATCATTTATGATAATGAGAATGTTAGACACTAGTTGGAAAAGAAGGCAGTACATACTGATTATGATGTCAGTAGTGGATGGTTTGCTTTTGAATTTTTCATGTTTATGATGACATGAACAAAAACCACTGTTATACAAAAACTGATTATGTTATCAGTTTAGTATTTTTTCATGTTTATGATGACATGAACCAAAACCACTGTCGTGCCTTAACTGATTATGTTATCCATTAGCATTTTTTTTTTCATGTTTATGATGACATGAACCAAAAACCACTAGTATGCCTTGACTGACTCTGTTGTCAGTTCTCGCCAGTCAATGATATTAAGTAAAGGAATTCCCTTTTTTCCGGGGACTCAGCGAACGAAGCAGGCACACATCAAACCATCCGAGTCTACATTCCGACATCTTGTCGCTATTGGTTCGGAGGTTAATACGGACATTCAATATGGTGCTCCCATTCACCCGAATGTGGGAGACCGATGGTTACACATTATAAAGATGGGGTTAGATGCAGAAGGAAAGCTTGAATTAATTAAGAAATATCCTTCGCCCGAAAATGCAAAACATTTTGGGACCCCAAAAATTAAATCCATTGGTCAAGCATGCCGCTGTTGACTCGGTCATAAAACGAGATGAACGCCTCGTGAGTCAACAGGCTCAAATTAGTGCAAGTCTCTCGGCTATAAGTAAAGCAATTACCAGCTTGTTAAATAAAGAAGGGGGAGAGGATAGCACGGGCAATAAAGATATTATTGAACAATTAAGCGACGCAGGCCGCCTCTTAGCTGACATTCATCATATATTTAGCATGTCCAGAAGAGACCTGGTGTCCCTAAACTTGAATAAGGATCTAAAGGACCCTCTTATGGAGTCAAAAATAGATGAATGGTTGTTCGGGAAGATTTAAGCGAAAGGCTTAAGATAGCAAAAGATCTACAAGTTTCTTCTAAACAATTATTAACCGCAAAACAACCTCCCAAAAAGACGAAGGGAAATTTAAACTGGAAAGGTCCACCCAAGAATTTTCGGGAGCCAGGAGGGGGACCGTACAGTCAAGCTCCCACGAACCCCAAGTTCACCGTGAAGCATCGGTCAGGACACCAGAAACCGGGCCAAAAACATCCCAAGTACCGGGACGAGTGGGGGAGTCGACGTCATTAGTGGTAGGTAATACAGCAGGAAGGCTTAAACACTTCTATAAAAATGGAAGTTTTTACCCAGGACAAGCGTATTTTGTCCTGGGTGAAAGGTGTAAAAATTCCTTTTACAAAAAGACCAAAACAACTTTTTATCCCGAAACAACCTAGATGGTCATCTAGCGAATTGGAAATAGTAAAAAAGCTATCAATAAATTATTAAAATCAGGAGCCATATCCCGTGTTCAACCTTGTAAAGATCAATTTATTTCGAGCATTTTTACTATTCCAAAACCAGATGGCTCGACTAGGCTTATTTTGAATCTTAAAAATCTAAACCGTTTTATAAAAGACGAACACTTTAAATTAGAGGATCAAAAGGTGGTATCCAATATAATTACACAAGGATGTTTCATGTCAAAATTAGATTTAAAGAACGCTTACCTTTGATCCCTATTCGACAACAGGATAGAAAAATACCTGAGATTTTATTTTCAAGATATGGTTTTTCAATATAATTGCCTTTGTTTTGGTATCAATTTTGCGCCGATGCTTTTACAAAATTGATAAAACCTATAATGTTTTTTGAGAAGCAAAGGTTACGTATCAGTTGTATACTTGGATGATTTTTTGCTTTTGGGGAATTCTTATAAAGATTGTTTAGAAAATGTCAAGAAACTATCAACATTTTAGAATCCTTGGGTTTTCTAATAAATTATAATAAGAGTTCACTAAAACCACAGCAAATATGTAGATATCTAGGTTTCGAATACAACTCTGTGGATATGACAATTGGTATACCAAATAATAAAAAGAAAACTTGTTTTGCTTAATTACATCATTTGCAAATAAAAAGAGTTGCTCGATTAGAATGTTCGCAAAAATGTTAGGAAAACTGATTTCAGTTTGTCCAGCGGTCGATTATGGTTATTTATATACAAAAATGTTTGAACGAGAGAAATATTTGGCCTTAATGAGACACAGAGAAAATTTTAATGCTATTATGGAAATTCCAAGTAGCTTAAGTGATGAATTTCAATGGTGGTTACGAAAACTTAAAAGCAATAGCAAAAGTTTGCTTAAGAAAAATAATTTTGTAAAAGAGATCTTCTCGGATGCCTCCTTAATAGGATGGGGGCTCACTGCGAAAATAAAATGCACAAGGTATCTGGTCAGAACAAGAGAGAAATCATCACATAAACTACTTGGAACTCTTGGCGGTATTTTTTGGGTTGAAATGTTTTGCAAAGGAATTATCAGATTGCTCGATTTTATGCAGAGTGGACAACAACACAGCAATTGCCTATATAAACCGTATGGGAAGCGTAAAATTTCAAAAACTAAACGCATTAAGTCGAACAATCTGGCAATGGTGTGAAAAGAAAAACATTTATATCTTTGCCTCGTACATAAAATCTGGGGATAACAGGGAGGCAGACACCGCCTCTCGTACATTTCAGATTGCACAGAGTGGTCTCTTAACGATTCAGCTTTTACAAAATTAGTAGCGCATTTAGGAGAACCCACGTTAGATTTATTTGCAAGTCGCATAAATACCAAATGTAAATGTTATGTGTCATGGCAGAATGATCCCGATGCCTTTGCAATAAATGCTTTCACCCTTAATTGGAAAAATTTTTTCTTTTACGCTTTTCCTCCCTTTAGCATTATTCTCAAGACATTACAAAAATTATCACTGATAAGGCTGAAGGAATCGTGGTTGTACCTGTCTGGCCCACGCAGCCCTGGTATCCCGTTTTTATGTCCCTATTGATCTCTGAACCGGTTATATTTCCACCTAACAAAAATTACTTTCTGTTAATAGAACCCCTCACCCACTATCAACCAAACCTTCTCTGATGGGGGACGATTATGCGGAAAGCACTACAGATAGCAAAGGTACCGGAAGAAGCTTGGAATATATGTATGGCTTCTATTGCAAAAGCACTTTAAAGCAGTACGGTTCGGGATTAAAGCTGTGGTGGGAATTCTGTTCTCAGAAAAATATTAATCCCTTTTCTATCTCTGTAACAAACATCCTGGAATTTTTAACATTTCACTTTAATAAAGGTGTTTCATACAGTTCACTAAACACGTACAGGTCGGCTATAGCACAAATAGCAGATCCAAATCTGGCCCAGGATGCTCGCATTAAAAAGTTTTTTAAAGGGGTGTATATGCTTAGACCAGGGTTACCCAAGTATGAGAATACATGGGACCCTACGGTCGTATTAAATTATGTAAGAACTCTAGACAATGATAATATAAGTTTAGAATTATTAACACAAAAGCTAGTAACACTGTTGGCTCTAGCAACGGGACAGAGGTTGCAAACCTTGTGGCTCATAGAGATTGGCAATATTTATTCTACCGATTCTAGAATTGAAATTGCCATTACAGGGCGGACCAAAACATCTGCAAGGAATAGAAGCCAACCTATAATGCAATTACCTTTTCTAAAATCAGACCACAATGTTGTGTTGCAAAAACTCTTACTACCTATTTAGAAAAAACAAAAACTTTAAGGGGAAAGGAAAAGTCTCTTTATATCCTTTAGAAAACCGCATAAAAAAGCAACCGCCCAAACGCTAAGCCGGTGGATTAAAAACATTTTGGTTAAGAGTGGTGTGGATGTTAATAGGTTTAGTCCTTATAGTACAAGACATGCATCCACATCTGCGGCAAAAAGGAAAGGATTAAATATAGATACAATTCGACTCTCAGCAGGTTGGTCTAAAAACTCCAGGATGTTTGCGGAGGTATATAACAGACCCTTAATATCGGAAAAAACTTTTGCAGAAACCGTTTTAAGCGGTTAAAATTTTAGCTAAAAACTATGTAGCGTATTAGATATTAATGTTTACAATTAATTATTAGTCGTTTATTGTTGTTCGTTCCGAGTTTATAATCGTTGTTCGTTTTTTCTATTTTTAGATCTATTAAATATATTAGGTTTTTTTCTTGTAAGTACATGCAAAAAAAAAAAACTTATAATGTACCTAACCTTATAGTTAGTATAAAATAAATAAAATGAGACCTTTATAACTTTGTGTATATATTTTAATTAAAGAATAATAATAATACCGTCGCAACAAATCTCTAAATATCTACGACTTATCTTATTTACGAGATGGGGCCGAATATAATCGTTAGATCAAACGAACTTACCTGTGAAGTTCGATCCAGATTATATGAGGCCCCATCGAAGTAAATAAGGACCCGCCCTTCCCGAAACCCGAAAATTGTTGCGACAAGCTTTGAAAATGACTGATTATACATCGAATGGGCCGTGCGGAGATCGGAGAGAGCGCGGGGATGGTGTTTACTTTAAAAATTGTGATGCATACGCCAGGAATGGAGGTACTACGACTTATCTTATTTACTTCGATGGGGCCTCATATAATCTGGATCGAACTTCACAGGTAAGTTCGTTTGATCTAACGATTTACTTTTAATTTCATACATAATTTTCCCATTCCAAATACCACTTTATTCTTTAAAGTTTTTTGTTAACTCTGTGTATTAGTTCTTATATTTTTATAAAAACTACAGGGTGAAACATTTTTGATGCTTACCGTGTTCGCGGACTGTCCCAAGATAAAGTGCAAAATATTTTTTTGTTGACTAATTATATCATTTTGGAAACATTTTTGTGCTTCGACAAAATATTGTAAGTTGTCTATTGGGTAATTGATTAGATGTGTGGCTCCACCTATTTTTAATCATAAAAAATCAACGACTACAGATATTGACGTGTTTCTTTTATGTTGTTCTATTTATGGATTTACGAATCTTTTAGGGTATTTTTCAAGTTTTTTTGTTAAAAATGTTAAGACATCGACTTCCCGAGTATCATGCTATTTTTTTCCTTAGGAAGCAAGAAAAAACACACAATTTCAAAAAAAAGTTGGGATGTAAAATAGAACAAGATACAAAAAAACATTAGAATAAGTTATTTTTTCAATTTTTTATGATTAAAAATTGGTGGAGCCACACATTGAAACAATTACCGTCAACTGTAATACTTTTCTTATCCTTTTATCATAATTATAAGCTTGTTTTTTTGGATTACTTGATAATACATATTTTATCTCCATATATTTGTAGCAATAAAAAAATATATTATTTTAAGAATACTCCTCAAAGTTGTTTCCCTATTTTATTATTTTTTTGCAAATGTTTATCCTGAAATCGAACCATTTTTTCCACATTAATTATAATTTATTCTTAATATTTTATTTTTAACAGCCCAGATTGAAAATTATAGTATCTGTCATTGCCGATACTCGGATGCATTGTAAATATGCATAGATTGTTTTATAACTTTATTATTCTTGTTGAAAACATTTAATTAAAAACTTTTTTAAATGTAAAACCTGAACGCATATAAAATATTTTTGTTTCGAATATTACTAGTTTTAGTAAAAATTAGAGTTTAAAATATTCTCGAATAAGATACATTTTTACTAGGCCAGACGTCTTAAGATGTTTTCAATTGATTGTAATTTATATGTTTCATTATATTAAGTCTCAGAATACTTTTGTTTTACCTCAATGGTAAAGATTTTTTTTCCCAAATTGCTATCTTTTATATTCTATTATATAACATATATAATAAGGAAATAAAGTTAGGTTAAATCAAGGAATCATGCTGACCTTACTCAGTGCCAAGAAGTAAGATGATACTAAAATTGTTTCTTGCTCTTTTGACGCACGCTCTAATAATAAGTAAACTAATTTAATTTTTTTCCTAATTTTTAATAGTATTAACTGGAGTATATTTTTAGTAAATTGTCATTATCTAGTGGGCTATGCAGATATCTTATGACGCTTGACACTATTAAAATATGTTGGACGTCAGCAATGACAAATTTTGCACTTATCTGATTTGCAGGCATTGTACAAAGATAGAAATAGACAGGAAATAAACATCTTATTAGGAAATAATCATTCAATTAACCCAAATCTATTCTTTTTGTAACTAAAATAAACTAACTAATAACTTTTAGTCCATAGTCGAGACCAAAATCGCTAGTGTAAACATGGGAGGTACTTTAATATAGTTTACAATAAACAATATGCTTGCATCTGGCTTTCCGTAGGTTATCAGTGATGTGGCACATCGCGTGGGTGGGACTATTGTATTTTTTTATCTGTATAAAATGCAATTCAATTAACATTATTTTAGTATATATTTAATGAAGCTGTTCTTATGTGGGTCATATTTTAATTATGTTTCTTTATGCTTAGAAATTTTTTGTATTAATGTATATACAGACGGTTTATTTATAAAGATTTTTGACCTTTAAAACATTATCAAAGCACCAATTTTTTGAACATTTTACATAGGTACTTAATAGAAATGCGACTGAAAAAAGTTCTGGGAAAATGGTGGAATTGCTTAAGCACTAACGGCTCTTCTATCTTTACATCAACGATCTCCGGTCGTTCAGCGAGTCTCTCAGCCTGATTTGGATAGCAAGGTAGGCGTCCGGTTATAAATGTAACCCCCCATTAACTTCTTTATTTAACGTTTGGAAAAATAGGTTCAGTGTAAAAGTTTAATTTTTATTTTTTTTAACTTCCTTATACTTGTACAGGGTGTTTCAGAAAGTCTGAACGTTGTCCTACTTTATTTCAAATGAGTCTCCTATTTTTTTATTTGAGATTTGCACTCTTCTTTAAATTATAAACATTTTTGATGTAGCATACCTGTCTGATTTTAATATTTACATCACAAAATGCAAAAAACCGTAAGCTTTATTATTATCACGCGATATCGCTACGTTTGTTGATTTCATCAATTAGCCATAAAATTTCACATATCTGTTAAATAAATACATTTAGTCCAAATTTGGATGCCAACTTATTTAGTTACAACTCTTTCGCAGCCATACACACGCCTATATTCCCTTTGAGCCCTTTTTTGATTATAATTATTCTTAACATAAAATTTATAAATGTCTTTTCTTTCTTATTTAGAATAACCCATAGTTAAATAATATTTTAACAAATAATTAAAACTAATATCAGTGTAAAAGAAAGCCGTTTGACGGATATGTCAAACTTCATGGTTAATTGATGATATGAATAAACATAGCCATATAGCATGATAGTGATAATGATAAATAAGGCTTATAGTTTTTTGCATTTTGCGATGTAACCATTAGAATCAAACAAAGGGTATGCTAAATAAAAAATGTTTAGTTTCATGGATAATGGAAACCTCAAATAAAAAATAGGGGACATATTTAAAATAAGATAGTAGGACCACGTCCAGACTTTCTGAAACACCCTGTATAGGAGGCGAAATAAAGTTTTTTTTATTATGAACCACTAAACTTTTATACTAAACTTGTTTTTTCTAAACGTCAAATAAAAAATTTAATGGGGAGGAGGGGTTACATTTATAACATGATACCCTGTACATATCGCTTTCACAGAAGCTTTATATAATTTTAAAGCACAATTATGTTAGCTATAGAATTAAGAATCCTTTTACCTTGTTGGCGTTATCTTTGAAAACGACCTTAATTGGCACAATCAATTTCCCTTTCCAGCCGGAAAGTATTTTTGCTCATCTACTTAATATGTATGTAATTCAAATGCTTGGAATATTGTTCCCATATCTGAGGAATAGCGTCTCCGATCACTCTTAGCATTTTTAATTTCATTTAAAGGAGATCCATCCGGCGTATTTATGACCCCACTCTTACACTAAAGCTTTTTTCTCTTGCCCACCGACCACCCGACAAGCCGTAGTGGACCTCTCGCTCTTTTATTCGTAGGTATATTAGCTTCATGAAATTAGTTAATATTATTCCTGCCGTAGCAGCCGCCAATAGACTGACAACACGAAGTGCCAGTTTCATAAATCCGAGTTTACACTCCACCTGTAGGCCACGAACTTCTCATTTTGTTCGTTCCTTTTTTTCCCAAGTGTTTAGGTTGTGGAACTTTCTGTCGTGCTCTCTTGACCAGGATTTAATAACAAACTTTTTCGAATATATTGGAACTTAAATAAACTAATAAAATAAACCTATTATGGTAACACCTGACGGTGTTTTCTGAACCGTAAATAATACATTATAGTGTACAGTGTTGCCTATGGTAAACTTCGCAACCTGAATACTCTATTATGGCAGTGTCCCACGGGCGTAAAAGCGTAGCGTTGATTGGTTAGCGTAACGTCAAAATAAAAACAACCAATTGGGTTTTAGAATTTTGACAGTTACGCAACTCAAATTCCGCCATTGGGACACCACCATTAGCGTTACCGGAAGTGTTTTTTGACTTCACTGAATCCTAAACAGAAAGCACAAGAACTTTCTATTATTTTTAGTTAGGTAATCAAAATCTCTTAGCTCTATTCTGTAATAATTAAAGTTTAAATTACTCTTTAAATAAATAACAATTAACACGCAAGTATTTTTCCTTGTCACAAAAAAAAAACATATATTTTGTGGCAAAGTGTTATTAACATTTCATGTTTACTTAGTGATCTTAATTTACTCTTAAGTTCTTTAAGCTAGGTAAATTGTACCATAATTACATGTAAAAAAATATTTAATTTGTTTTCCTGCAACTTTCATATAATTAACTTTTCCACTAACAAAATTATAGAATGTATTTAAAATAATCTCAACATTGCTATTTAAATCACTTTTAACTATTTTCATTCGTACTAATAACGCGGCAGTGCTAATAGATTTCTAATAATACAACTTTTTCTTTGAAATATTTTGTTAGCAACACTTAAAATCTCATTTAATTTGTTCAATGTTAATTTAAGGACAAGCACGTTTTTCCACGTATAATTTTTGTAAACTAATGCCTTTCTATCACATACCTTTCTGTATATGTATGTGTGTATACTAAGTGACAAAAAAGGTACACACCTATTTATATACCAATAATTTTAAATAATTTTGGGCTTATATGTATAGCAGATAATAGCTAATAAATGATTAGGTGTTAGCCGAATCGTATACTCGTATGATCTATGAATCGTAGGATCTATAACAGAATTAAGTTTAATAACGTATTGACGACACTCGATTTTTTATACACTTATTGACACGTCTGGAGATTGATTTAGGGGTAGTATATACTTTTGGGGTATTCATTCTACATTACCTCTAACTTATGTCTTACGGCTGTCAGACTTTAAGGGGCATGGGGCTGCGAACTAGGATGTCCCACATATGTTCGATCGAGGAGAGATGAGACGATCTTGGGAAGCTGTGGTGTTGATCTATGAAGTCTACGATTACTCTGGCCATTTATGATCTAGCGTTGTCTTGTTGAAAAATTAGTTTTTTGATCGTCTCAAGATAGGGAAGGACATGTGGTTCTACTACTTCCTGAATGTCCGAAGGGCCGTCATGTAACTTCTGATGAAGACTAGAGGTGTGCTATCATCCGATTGCAGCCCATACCATTACGCCCACGGTGTGATGAACATGTCTCTCCAAATCAAAGTGTGGGTTATGTCTTTAACCACGTCGCTCTTTTACCATTGCTCGACCATCTTGCATACCCAAACAAAGCGAATTCATCACTAAAAATCACCTTGTTCCATTCCTACAGAAGTCTGCCTCTGCTTCATTGCAGTCGGTTGAGTCGATACTCAGCAACACTCAAAGGAGACGGTAAAGCCCAAAACTTCTTATTCGGCAATACACTGTACGCATCCCGACTACCCTTTCGTGTTCTGGAACTACTGATTCGCAATCGCCCAAGTTGATTCAGAGCGATTTCTAAAAACCGAAAGTCTCAAAATAGTGCGTAAAGATTGGTTTGTTTTTCTTCTTCCATTTTCTTTATTTGACACACCTGCCTCACACAAGACCACAGTTTCTCTTAAAGGCATTAAGCGGACGAATATAACTAAGTCATTAAATTTGTCTGTTAAAATTAAGCACTTTCAAATAAATTATTTAAAAGTTAAACGACAAACGTGAGCAAAAAAATACGTAGAATTTCAACTGGATGAGTTCAAAAATTGTGTAAAAAAACGGCAAGATAAACCGGAAGAAGGCTGAAAATTTAGTCATTTTATACTGTGCTGAAAATAAATACGCCTTTTTTTTTCTTGAGACAGTCGACGAAGACTTAAACCCTAAGTACTAATGGACCGTTGGTGTGGTTAAAGGAAGTTTATCAACACGAGAAGAGAGAGAAGGAAAAACCTCTGCAGGCAGTCTGGACACTCTAGGGATAAAGGAAAACAGTGGCAGATCGGTAAAGTGAAACATGGGACTTTGGTTAAGAAAATTTTCATTTTGATATTTGCGGAATTTTTTTTTTTGGGTGCCCACCCCCCATACGCATAAATCGTACTTTCAAAAGCAAATCCTTTATATGTATTTTTTTGTGAGTTTTATCAAATTTTATCCTCAAATCCTAAATTTCGCAAAAATATCTGCATTTTTCTTAAAATTAAACGCAGCTGAAATATTTACATGAGAAAATTTTCAACTGGCTATGGTTTTTAGAAAAGACATTTGCAAAATCTGGGATTTAACGATTAAATTTAATTAAATTCACGAAAAAACTACAAATAAAGGATTCGCTTTTGAAACTTAGATTTTTTCTCTTTTTCTTCAAAAAAATCAACTTTTTACGCAAATTTCAAAATAATTTTTTTGTTACCAAAGTGTTCTTCTTAAGGTCAATAGCAAAATATTATTAAAATGGGATTATAACTACTGGGTGTTAACATTTTTGTCACTTAGTGTATATGTTTATATTATATACTTTAATGTTTTAATTCTGGTGCTAAAATACACGTTTTGCACGTCATTTTTTAAGGTGTTTTATGGGCAGTGCATGTAGAAAATATAGTTCTTGACGAAATTATTACTGTATTAAAACCCTGTTTAAAATTTAAAAAAAAATTGTATGTTTTATTTCCACATTGTCTTTTTTATTCATGGGAAACTCAATATTTAAATCATTTTTCTTTTCAACGAAGGCGCCGTACTGTGCTATCAAACGTAATTTTTTAAGCGGCTATAAAAAGGGTGTGCATTTGGAATTATAAATAAAAGCCCATTTCTTTAAATTAACTTCCCGTTGGCAAGTTGGGTTTTATAATGGAGAAACCACAGATGAATTGTGATGCATGCAAGAAAACCACGGATTCCCGCTACGCTAACGCATAAAGGAACACATAAATAAAATTACAGAACTAAGGATATCTCATCATTTTTTTAAATCAATTTGTGTCTTAAAAAAACGTTTACCAATGCAAAAACTTGCAGGTTTATTGTTAAAATTGCCCTTGTTTAAAATTCTTCGTCTAAGCTTTTTCCTTTTAAATGTTTTAAAACATCGGCCTGGCACATATTGTGATCCCCTGCAGACAAAACCTGCAAAGGCATCTGGCAGGCGTATTCTGCGCAGATGCTTCCTAACCATATAAATTGTCCTTTTAACAAAGCTATAAGGGCTTGGGCACGGAGTTTAAACCCTTTATGCAACAATATATAAAGTGATCAAATTCCAACTTTTTTTGCTTGCTTGTTGCTTAACATAAAATTTAGTTTGCAGATCTAATAATTACTCTTTGTGGGTCTCTTAGGTCTTGACGTAAAAGGGTCCCTACAAAAAAAACAGTATTTCTGTCTTTCTGTTGTTACTCCAGCTTAAATTAAACTTATTGGAAAGTACTGTGAAAAGACCTTTACCACTTTTTTTCATTGCATACCCACCTAAAGTTTGTTTAGTTTATTATAAAAGTATAAAACCTAAGCAACCCGCTGTATATTTATCCTGGCTTACTTTGACCCCCCTTCCACTTCTACTCAGCTTTAGGAACGAGTCGACTTTCACTCTTTTCGCTAAATTTATATAAAAATCGAAGATGTAAAAGTTATTAAATGAAATTTGAAGCTTAATAATCCGTTTAGGGCTGCCACCAGAAAAAATGTAGAGAGGTCAAAAAGTTTAACTCAATTTACTAGTCTAGAATTAATTGAATTAAAAATACCTACAAATTAAAATACCAACCTTTAATTTCTAAATAATAATCATATTTATTTAAATTCCTGGGCAAAAATATATAGTTGTATATTGATCATTGTCCTGGGCAATAATGTAAAATTTAGATTTAGACGGGAATGGTTTTATTTTAAGTAATTTTTAAAAACCCAGGAAGGGGTCGACGGACCTCCCCTGACCTCTTTACCGGCGGCCTGCGATGCGATTTTGAAAAAAATACTCGTCACACAGCAGTGGCGTATGCTTGGGTAAGGGCAGGAGTGTGTTAGCCCCCCCCACTTTTTAAAACAAATTAAACTTTTTTGGAAATATATATTTTTTAATATTATTTCACAATATTCTTAAATTTAACTGTTGGGCCTTCCCCACTTTTTGTAGTCAATATACGCCACTGTCGGATAGTGTCCACCTTTAGACTATTTGAACAACATATTATAAACATTCATTTTCGGAAAATCAGTTTTTCAACTTTAAATAGGCCAAAGCTATGAATTTTTCAAAAATTGATCAACTTAAGTGGTGTTCCGACTCTTCTTTTTGTTTTTGGATTCTTTACTCAAGTACTATTGACAGTATCGCGATTAAATTATCAATTATATCAAAATCAGAATTTTTCACTCTAAAAGGAAAAATGGCTAATTTTTAAAGGTTTTTCCATATAGAGAATTTGCTGCTAGATTTTAGGTACCAAAAAAATATACGTAAACTGTGTTACTACGAATGTAAACTAGTAGAGGACAATGTTTTTTAAGAATATAATGCAATAAATTCAAGTTATATAGTCACATACTGATTTTTAACCATAAAAAGGATGTAACAGTATAATATACATAATTCCCAATAAAATAAACAAGAAATTGTGTAACTCACTTGCAGATGTACCCATAAGCTTGTAATTAACTTATTTATTATAAGCGACATTGCCTACCTACCTAAGTAATCGGACACATTGTTGAAGTCATACGACAGGAAATCTCATATTTGCGACCACATGCAATAAAATTTCAAGTACCGTGTTAATTCATTAAAGAAAAAAGCATGATTTTTTTTTTAATTTTAAAAGTGGTTTAATTACCGCACTAGAGGACACCAAAAATATGGAAATTGTATGGCAATTATATGTTGTTACCTAATATGATTCAAATACAAAATTTTGTTACATTTTTGCTAACGTCTTCATTTGTGGCCAAAAAGATTGTGTTTTGCCAACCACACACCGAGAAAATCCACAGAGGAAAAACTATGCAAGGCGAGCCGCCTGCTTGCACAGTCCGGAAAACAAAGGTATCCTCACACACACACACACACACGGAAATCCTTAAGGCCAGGGCTGCGCAGTTTTTTCTCTGAGGATTTTCTCAGTGTATGAGGCTGGCATTACATAACAATATGGACTATCTTTTATAGTCTTTTAGTTCATTTCTTTATGACGATCCTAGTCATTTCATAAAGGGCCGGCATTTAGTGTAGCCGACGCTTCATAAAGTGACTAGTATCTTTATGAAAAGATGCACCTTTTAGACAACGCTGTAGTGCCACCACGGGCGTTATACAAATTACTAGTATCATAGGTCACCCAGGTCTTCCACATAACCTTTGTGATAATAAAAAAGTATTACAATAGCCCCATATCTAATTATTATAAATCAATGTATAATATTTGTTAGATGCCCTGGTAAAATTAGGCCAATACAAACCCATATTTGACACCCAGACAAACCACTCCTTAACTACGTGTTTATGTTTTTCGTTTAGAGATACTGACTCATTGTGGACGCTTTTATTATTTACACTGATTATTAGTACATTTAAAGTCAGTAACGCCTTTCTTAGTTGCATTTACAAGAAAACCTATTATGATTCTACTCCTAACTTTGCCGGAAACGTCTAGTTTCCTGATTTAAATAATATTTCTAGAGAGTTTTATTACCATACAAGCAAAGTGTTTAATCTTTTAAATAGTCATTAAACCCATTTTTAGAAGCAAGATTTACTTATTAATGTATAATTTAAAATATTTCTTCATTAGCATAAAAAAAATAATTTCTCGCTGCTAAAACTGAGAGTTACCATCTACGGTTGCCAATGATTAATAAAATATAGGATTAAAACAAACCATTCTGCGAGTAGAGTCGGTACGATTTAAATAGAAAGTGGACATCCATAATTTAAATAATTAAAAAGCCACCTACAGTAACAATATGGATTTTGACGAAAAGTGTACAAGATTATAAACGGGTTTATCATAATATCACTGTCGCTTGGTTCTAGTAACCAAAAGAGATTTTATAAGGTCTATTAGAGGCCATCTATAGATTACGTCAAACGAATTTCATGATTTTTGAAGGCCTTTCCGTCCATGTCACAGGTGGTCATATTTATGTGCCTCCCTCGCCCCTAGTGTGACCTCACATATTTTGCATATTAAAATAAAGATATTTAAAAATGAACGATACGAAATTTAAGCTTCTTGTGTCCATAGACTTTAAACACATTTTTTAAATTATTTATTACTGGTTACTTTGTTTTTGATTTGGATAATGGTAGGATTATTCGATGTTTTAATATTTTCTTTATCCAATCATTAAGCATGGTCATCCTTTATCAAATAAAGAACTTTTTGGCCTGTCTAGCTGCATTTCTTTGAGGACGAATCTTCATGATGGACAAAACCTCTTGTTGCCTCATGTGATAACTTTGTATGACCAAATTTATTAAATACAGATGCTACAGGATCGTTTAGGTAATGCCTCGACACTGGGACTATAGCATTTGTATACCATGCTCCATCATCTTTCAATGTCCTAGCCTGTACGTTATCCAGTCTTGTATCTGTGGACCCCCAATGCCTTTGGTAACCACAGGAAAATTGTCAATAGGTTTTTTTTCAGCTCCAAATTAAGTAGTTTGATTACTGGAATCAAGATGTGAACCGAAATTGTCATGTTTTAACACAACACCTCAACACCAGTAAGTTCACGACTAAGAGATACCATTTGTTGTCCTACTATATTAAATGCATTTCTTCCTGGAGAATTTGTGGTAATGTATACAGGGCCGTTCCTAGGGTATCTGCCGCCCGGGTGCGAGAATAATTTTGCCGCCCCTTCCCCCAAAGTTGTTAAAAAATTACAAATAAAAAAGATAAAGTAAATTTAAGTTAAAAAAAACTGTACAAATATACACAGTTTATTTAATAGAATATAATGTTACAATTTATTTGTAATGTAATAAAGAAATAAATACATAATTCATACATACAGGCAAGGATACTAACATATCTACTCTTTCTACTAATAAGTTATACAGTAAAGTTTGCTTTTCTAGCCTTTTTTAATGAATTTGAAATATAATTAATAATATTTAGAATATTACATATATTCAAATGATATTAGAATAGTAGTATTTTAATGATAATATTTAGAATAATATTTATGTATTATATTAATTTAATGATAAATTAATTTTTCCCTTTTTTTTAAGGCGGCTCGCGCCGCCCCCTAGACTTGCCGCCCGGGTGCCCCGCACCCTCTGCACCCCCGGGTCGGAACGGCCTTGAATGTATATAGCATCCAAGTTAGAATTTTTAAAATATTGTACACCTTAAACTATAATTAATAGATTGATCGACTTACCTGTAAGGATGATCGATCGTAATTATCCGAGCTGTTGTCCGAAATGATTATTACACACAAAGTAGTATGCATATTTTATACCAGTCAGCACAAATCCAAAGATATACAACTCGCGAACCCGCCCGTTGTCGTATCCTGCTTGCTCCATTGCATTATTTTAGTTAATTAGATCGAGGGTACTTACTTTGGGAAGGGGTGGGCTGTAATAATCATTTCGGACAACAGCTCGGATAATTACGATCGATCATCCTTACAGGTAAGTCGATCAATCTATTAATTATCCATCGCTGTTGTCCTCCATGATTATTACACACAAAGTAGATGTTTAAAGAAATTAAATCGATCTAATTAACAATTTTATAATACAAGATTTAATGAAATGTTTTATATTATAAAAGTAAGAACAAATTCGGGTACATTTTTTAAATTCCTCAAAGAATTAGTATGTAAAGAAAATAGATTAATTTTTTTTTTTTTTATACAGTAAAAAGATATTTTCTCACTAGATTATTTATATGTCTAAAACAAAGTGATTTATTTTATTATTGATCTTACAAATATATCTTCAGAGGCAGTGATTGGTCTATTAAATACTCGTACTTGCAAAATACATCGGATTTTTGAGTCCACCCTGCCACATTTCTTATTAATTCGATGCTGATCCATGCCCTTACAGTAGCTGGTGTTGAAAATCTGGCGGTATCAATTCCACTGTTAATTAACACCCTTTTTATTTACCTGCTTACGGTTTGCGAAGTGACTGCATGATAGGGATTTTTATATGTCAGAAATAGCCGTTCTTTTTGTTTAGGTCTTAGATCAGTCTTAGATTAGAAGTTCTCTCTATATAAGAAAGTAAAGTTTTTGCAACGCAAAGACTAGGTTTATCCGGAAAAAAAAATTAACAGTGGTTGTAGTTTTTAAAACCAGATGTTTTTATTCTTTTGGGTATTCAAATTTCTATTTAATTATTAGTGTTTTTTATGTTTTTACGGCATATTTTGGAAATTGTTTAAACTCTTTGGGCAGAGGTATAGGCAACTAAAGTGACTAACTTAAAACTAAGTTCTACAAGAGATAAGTTTTTTAGCGGAGATTTTTTTTTTTTTTTTTTTTTATTTTTATATATACTAAAACTATATTAGGATCCCATGTAGCTGCGTATTTCGGTTAAGGTGGGTTTATATTATATTATCATTTTTGTTCTGAGGGAATATTAGGGACAGTGCAGCTCTGTGAGTATTTAATATTGAGCAAGACATTCTTGAATTCTTTATCTCTAAGAAATATTTTACTAATTTTTATATATAAATGATATTTACTTTATATTCGTAAGGATTATGACCGACTTTGGAACAGAAGTTGCACCATTTTTTGAAACAATTATAATACTGTTTTAATGTACTTTCTGTTAGTGAGGCAAATAATGTTGGAATTGCTGCTTCTATTGTGCCTCTTCTAAGGAACGCCCCCTTTACAAAAATCCTTGTAACCAAGGTAATGTAAAGTTGAATTAATGTTGATCTGAAAGGTGATAGAAAGAAAACATCAAAAGGGGAAAATTAAAGGTCTATTAAAAAGTGAGCTCTTAAATATGGGATACCAATATTGGCTGGGCCAATATGGAACTAATAAAATTTCCGATGCTTTTTCTTGTACGATTTTTTCCAAAACTTTTCCCATTAGTGAAAATGGAGGAAATGCTTAAAACAAAAATACGTCTTCCACCTGATTGTAAAGGCTTCTACGCACATGGATTCTGGATCGAGCTGCCACGAACAAATTTCTTATTTTTTGTTTTGATAGTTTGCAAATAAATCTATTAGGGGTGTTTACTGTTTTTAAAAAATTTAATATTTAGCTCGTATTCTATGTTTGAGTTTACTCTTCGAGACTTAAACTCAGCTATAATATTAATCATGAAACTTATATAAGCAGCTTGATTAAAAATATCTTTTGACTTACATCGTTCCCAAATTTTAAGGGATATATTATTGATTTTCAAATTCGCACATTTTACGTTTTATTTATAGTTGCAATTGCCGTAATATTATTAATTCTAAATAATACGTTTTTATTTTGCAGGTGTTTTGCAAATGTTTTTATTCTGTTAAATGCTGCCAGGAGCTCTAAGTAATTAATGTGAAAATTTGTTTCTATTTCTGTCCAGAACCCATGTGCTTTGGAATTTCCACATCTTGCAGCCCAACCTGTATGGGACGCGTCTGAAAAATTACAATTTTAAAACGCTCTTGTACAAAATATTATTTACTAATTGAGATCTTTTCTAGCCACCATCGGAAATCGTTTTGTAAAATATTTGGTAAACTCATTTGGGCGATATAATTATTATTATTATTTGGAAAAAAGGTCTCTAAATTTTCAAGTTCCATATTTTTTATGTGTAGCCAACCATATTTATTGCTGGTTTTGTGGCAACTAGGGTACCTATTAATTTTGCCGAATCACTGATCTTACATGAATTTTTGTTCCGAAAAGATAACAATTTATTTATAACCTTATGTTTTCTCTCTTTAGGTAAACTAATCGTCATTTTTCTTTATAATAAAATCAAGATACGTTATTTTCTGATCAGAATTAGGTTACCATTTATCAGAATTAATAAAGAAACCTAAGCTTAAAAGTTGCTTACAGACAATATTTGTTTGTTTTATACATTTTATATGATTTCGGTACTATCAAAAAATCGTCAAAGATATGATGAACACAGCATATTTTGTTCTTAAAAGTATTTTAATAGCATACTTGCTATTTGTGTAAATATATAAGGGGCCAAGTTTAGGCTGAATGGTAAGCAAGTAAATTTGTATAATTGATTATTAAAACGAACCGTAAATATTTTCTATGTTTATGTTTTATGGACAAAGAAAAATATCCGTCTTAAGATCAATACTGCTTAAGAAAACCGAGGGAGTAACTAGTTTTAAGACGGTTTTATACTCATCTTTTCATAAGGAGCTGTTATGAAATATTTATTTATTTTATTTTTAAATTTCCTTTTATTATTATTAATATTATTATTATTTTGTCTATTTATTTTTTATTTTAAAATAAATCTATGATTACCATTTGGTTCTTGGTAAAGAAAAAATGAGGATAAAAATTGATCCTTCGTATGATGACATTTTTTAATAGCACATACATTCAGTAAATCGGTTATAGCCTAACAATAATAAGTTTTTTCAAATTGGTAAATGTTACCTTTTGGTTCAAAAAAGTGTTTTGGTTTCTTTTTTACATAAAAAAAGTATTGATACCTTCTACCCAGTTTATTTTTTATTTTTTTTTTATTTATTGTTTTTTTTTTTTTTTTTTTTAGGTTTAATTAAGAAACGCCTATGCAAAAAAATGGTATGCATTTTCGCATAAAAACCAATATAATAATGGCCATTACCTTTGCAGAATTAATGTCTTTTTTTTTTTTTGTTTGACGTAATTTGTCCAGTGTCGACCACTTCAGCTTGTCTCAATATTTTGGATTAAATCTTTTTCAATACCTAAATTTGCATAAATCTGCCAACGGGCAGACATTTAGTGGTGAATTTCATCACCAACAGTTTTTTGTTAATTCTGGGTTTTTACCCAGGATAATAAGTAAGATATTAAAGTGATTTTGTTGCATTTTTGCAATAAAACAAAAAATATAATTTAGTTATAACAGTAATATAAGAAAAACACAATAAGACATAGGTCAATTATTATGATTATTTTAGCTACAAAAACATTGTAGTAAGCCACATCAATAACTACAATATAATATATAAATAAGACATACGTCAATTATCCCAAATATTAACTACTTTCAATGAAGAAAAATGCTATAGGACAGTAGTCGATTATAGCAAAATATGGAAATGTATATAATATTTAGAATAAGACATTTGTGTCAATTATTCATTAAATATTTAACTTTCTTTTTAACGAAAAAAAAATGCTATAAGACAGTAGTCGAATTATCCAAAATATATAGAAAAATGTATATAATATATAGAATAAGAATTCGTCAATTATTCCATTAAATATTTAACTTCCTTTTTAATAAGGAAAAATCTCGGGAAAAATGCTATAAGACAATAGTCGATTATAGCAATATATGGAAATGTATATAACATATAGAATAAGACATTTGTCAATTATTCCATTAAATATTAAACTTCCTTTTTAACAAGGAAAAATGCTATAAGACAATAGTCGATTACATCAATATATGAAAATGTATATGATATATAGAATAAGACATTCGTCAATTATTCCATTAAATATTAAACTTCCTTTTTGACAAGGAAAAATGCTATAAGACAATAGTCGATTACAGCAATATATGGAACTGTATATAATATATAGAATAAGACATTCGTCAATTATTCCATTAAATATTAAACTTCCTTTTTGACAGGGAAAAATGCTATAAGACAATAGTCGATTACAGCAATATATGGAAATGTATATAAAATATAGAATAAGACATAAGTCAATTATTCTATTAAATATTGAACTTCCTTTTTAACAAGGAAAATGCTATAAGACAATAGTCGATTACAGCAATATATGGAAATATATAAAATATATGGGATAATACATACGTCATTAATTAACATTTTGACAATACAAAGTATTTTAATATTATTAAAATTAAAATATTTACCTGATGATTCATTAGCACTGGAACTCTTATTTATTTATTTTTTATTATTTTTTTTTCGCGAATTTTTGATTTAGTTTTACGCAGTTGAAACAATAGGTGATTATATTTTTGGTTTCTCACCCTTTTTACCTTAGGACAAATGGTTTCTTCACTTTCCGAATCTAATAAAATTTGTCGTTTTATTATTTTCAAGACGACGACGTTTTTTAATCGGAATCGAACTATACTAACCGGCACAAAATAATGCAATGGAGCAAGCAGGATACGACAACGGGCGGGTTCGCGAGTTGTATATCTTTGGATTTGTGCTGACTGGTATAAAATATGCATACTACTTTGTGTGTAATAATCATGGAGGACAACAGCGATGGATAATTCGCTAGTATCATAGATTTTCGCCTTCCCAATACAATAAATACACAATACACATAAATAACCTGGGTTTGTATGATGCTACGAAGCTTATGTCCCTCTCCAAGATTTGAACGATGTCACAGCCCCTTTCTCCCCCTTAACTGTGATCTAATCTAGGCATATCTCCTAAAACAGAGCCTGCTGCTTTAAAATTATAAATTCGTTAAAAGGTTTTAACATCTTGGTAGAAATAAAATTGACCGGAAGTGACTTGATTTTTATTTGTAAGTATAATTTGACGTAGGTCTTCTTTAGCTCGTGAAACTGGTAGTTCTTCTAATATGCATAAAAGGAAATGTTTTTGGAGAGTTGATAGTTCAATCTAATTAGCGTATCACAAAACAATATAATTTAAATAAAAGGCGTCCATCCATATGTTAATAAATTAAAAAGTCTCCTACACTTATTCTACAGAGGAAAAAAATAAATGTAATTGGCTATGTTTCAAATGGTGACATATCGCATACTTTGCTAATTTACGTCAAATGGTAGCACTTTTAAATAAACTTATGTGACGACTTGTTACAATATGATATTTAATTCAAAATGCAGGCAAAACTTAACGGTTTTTTTTTATCTACTAGGTAGCCTAAGAATTTTGCCAAAAAAAAATAATTGAAAGAAAAATCAACTGTTTTTTGGGAAAATAAATGGTGAGCACTATTATATGTGACAATATACGTACCTTTGATAATAAAGTTTATTTATATAGAGTCTAAATAA
Organism: Listronotus oregonensis; assembly: GCA_019359885.1. Lineage (NCBI taxonomy): Eukaryota > Metazoa > Arthropoda > Insecta > Coleoptera > Curculionidae > Listronotus > Listronotus oregonensis. Next base: position 115,046 of record JAHBCN010000131.1, read on the forward strand.
CTAAAACTAACAAATTATTTAAAATTTATTTAATTAAAAAAATAAAAATATTGGATTTAGGAATTTTTAAAAAATTAACATTAATATGTTCTGCAGGATAGCGAAACACGAAATATGTAGTTTATGTAAATTTAAAATTTGCTTGCGAGTGGCATTTCATTGTATTTGTAATTAAAAATTAAAACCGATTTTAATAATTTAAACACTTTGATTTTAAAAATTCTACTTATACTCCGGCGGAAAAGTAACATAAGTTTAAAAACGCAATTTTTAAGTAATATGCCAAAAATTGGATAAAATGTGACAAAGAATACCCTGAAAAAGTTACATAACCAAAATACCCCAAATCCGCCAATGAGGCGTTAATATTATTTTTCATCCCCACAGCGATTCTGTTGTCGCCGCCACATAACAAGCGCATTTTTACTTACACGGGCTAAATTTTACTATTTAAGCCAAAATTAGACGGTAATCAGATATGAATTTGTACCTATAAGAAAAATGACTGTTTTGTTGTTGTGACTGTTTTTATGTAAGCTTTAATTAATCCACTGATTAACATGTAAAATAGAAATGAGGCATACCCTTAAAAAGTACATAAAAAAGTGTTTTTTGCCTTAAATTTTAAATAAATCAAAAATCATATTATGATAATACAGTAATCCGGAAAAAATTGAAATTACAGTTATATACATTAGGTATTCTATAATCCGGATAACCTTTGATTCCGCAAGCCGAATCATGTTCTGCGATTCGGGATGTTAAAGATTCGATTACATTGGCAAATAAAATGGCTGAAATAGGCTGAAATAAGTAATATGCTACGGATTGTTACGACTAAAAATAACCCACTAATAGAATCAGAGATTAATGAATGTATTAATGGAGATGAAGAGCATTTACCGTTACACAGTGATGACAGCGACGAGGAAGTTAAGAAAGTTGTTAGGTTTGAGCTAAAAGTAAAACATAAGGAGGCGATTCGTTGCTTCAGTACGGGCATACAGTGGGCTAAGGACAATGGAGCAGAACTAAATGTCTGGTCTATGCTACACATGATAATAGAACGGGCAATGCATGCAAAGCAAGCTAATATTAAACAGACAAAACTTCTTGAATTTTTTAGGTTTTACACTTTAGTTTATATTAGAATACCGAGTGTTTTTTAGTAATATTTTATATTTTGATACTAGTTTGCATTTTCAGTTAATAAATCCTTAAATTACATATATGTATTTATTATATTCTATTATTTTTAAAAATATTTCAATAATCCGGATGTTTTACTAATTCGGATTGCCTCGGATTTTATTGATCCGGATTAGCGGAGCTTTGCTGTAATAGGGTTAACCATTCCATATTTTGTGTAAACATTTTTTGTGTTTTTTAAGTTATGTCATCTTTCTTTTGACGTGACGATATATTTCGTTACACTGTAGCTTCTTTAAGCTAGTAATTTAAACAATATAAGGAAATGCATATTAAGAAAGTTTACATTTTTGTGGGTAGTACCTAACAATTGTTAAAAAGGTATTTAATATTTTTTTTTATCTATAGCATCTGTTTTTTGCAATTATGAACTAAATAGTTTTAAAAATGGTAAGTTATTATCCTTAATTTATATCAAAATATACTGTGTGTAGTAATGTATCTAGTACTTAGGCTCGATACAAGGCAGTTGGCTGTCAAAAAGAATAAAAAAAGAAAATTTATAATTTAGAATACTAAAAAATACTGAATTTTTACTCTTACCCCGTATAACCCGTTTCCTTAACCTATAGTTTAACAGCTGATAATATATCCCCTTTATAAACTATGCACGATTTTATATTTATTATTATTACCTTTAAAAGATAAACTAACGTGTTGACATTAACATTGCAAAAAGCCTTTTTTGATAATAATAGAAGGAACTTTATTTTTGTTAAAACTTTAAAACGTGAGTTTCCACATATGGACATTATAAAAGTGTAACACCTACGACCATAGGTGGTCGTTACAGTTTTAAAAGTTATTATTATTACCTGAGAGCTAGCCGTGTCACAATAGACGTAGTAATTAAAAAACAATAAACTGGTTTGCGTGTTAGGTTATTTGGATTTATAGGAAGCAATCGTGAATTACAGGTAATTTTCATGAGAGGTATGATTGATAATGTATTAAGACTTGATTAGTTAGTAAAACAACATCAATGACGACTTAATTATTCTGGTCGGTGAGAATTTCTGGGGGGCAAGATGAATTTAAATCATCGTAACATCGCTTACCCCCAAAAACGTATAATACACACGCTTTTATTTACAATAAAAATGTTTGACAACAATATAAACCGGTCATTATAAAGTATCTAGACTCACAGTCAGTGCGCCAGACGAAGTTCCGGCGTGACGCACGCAGTGTGTATATTACACGAAAGGTTTATCGTATTCCCCCCATCATAACTTTGGTATCGTTCTACGTAAAGGTATGATATTTTGTATGTAAACTTACATAAGTATTCTTATTACCTGCGAAAAAATTTAGAAACTTACGTTAAGTGGTTTCCGAGATATTCGATTTTGAAAAAGGCCCATTTTACTACTGATTGACTGACATTGACTTATTAAAATTATGGGACACGTCCCGACAAAGTATAAACCTAAAATTTGGTAGTAGGTTTTAGAACGCAAGTAAAAAAAAATCCTGGAAAAATGCACATTTTTACTCGGAATGCCCTGAATGAGGGGCGGTAATATCGCATATTTAGGAAGTATTTTAGAAGTTTGCGAGCTTTTTAAACCTGAGTTTCTGATGTCATAATTGTCTTAGAATTTAAAATGAAGGCAGAATTTTATTCAGTTCATCACCAAAAACACTTATGTAAAATAAAGGCAAAGTTCCTATCCAAAAATCTAGGCCTCTTAAAGTACTGAGATCTAAAATTAGACCAAGTTCCTTTTTGACTTGGAAATTTTTTAACTGATCTGTCTGTGTTAATAAAAAACGAATATTTTATGTATTTTACTCTGTAGCTAACCCCACTTTTATATCTATTTCTGTACAATTTTATTCGAATATCCGAGCTGTGGTGCCGGGGGGGGTGAGGTCTCAGTGTTTTACATTTTACCATTCTGCCTTAATTTACACAAGGGGTCTCTAATTTCTTCCTTATTTCTGATGTCTTCTATACTTCAAGTAATTTAAAGAACATTTCCATTTAAAATGTTTTCGATCGACTGCATGAGTAAAAATAGGTCTTGATAATAGTATCAAAATTTAAATAACAAACAAGTCCATTTCCAAGAGCTTTATAATTTTTAGTGCAGAACTATCCTGAAGTGATATAATTAATCTATATTAAAAATGAGCATGGATTCTGTTTTAGGGGGATGATTTATTTTAGAGCGTTGTGCAGTTTTTAAGATATTTTCAGGTTATTTATAATGAGAACTGCCGCGGCAGGGCATTTTTATGTAGTTTTTACAAATACAATATCTTACTCTGGTAAGGGTCTAGAGAGGGAATATATATATATATATATATATATATATATATATATATATATATATATATATATATATATATATATATATATATATATATATATATATATATATATATATATATATATATATATATATAATTTGCTAATGTGAATATATTTATATGTAGGTAGGTATATATATTTATTTGTCTGTCCACGTGAAGTTATGGTTTGAGCTAAAATCATGAAATTTGGCACAGTGGTACTCTTTAGCAGTGGCTAGAACCTAACGAAGCCCGTTTTTTGAATTTCGCCCCCGGACAGAAATAGGAGCAAAAAAGTGTTTTTTTACCGTTAGCCGTACGGAAGGCGTCTTACGGAGACAGAGGCTACTTAATATTGTCTCTCGCCTGGCGGAGACAGGCTTTTCATCTAGTTTAGGTATAATTTGCAGAGGCTGTTTGTTAAATGCTATATTGCTTAAATTATCCGAAATAAACTGCAAAAATAGTTTTAAAACATAAAATGACAAAAAGCAAATAATTATTTCTTCCTATGAGCTACATTGTATGGATAAAATTCTATGTTTTGTAAAGTTACATGGACATATTTTAGAAATAAATGCCGTGGAGTTACTCGTGCGTATATGACAATATAATTAAAAATAAAAAGGGATTGTTGCTTGTAATATGGACATGCTTTGTATTTTCATTCGTGGGTATATATATATTTTTTAATATAGCTTTTGATATATGGATCAAAAATCATTGTTCCATACAAAGGTCAACCGTTAACGTAGATAGTTTTCGAACAAACTTAAATATTCCGAACACGATAATTAATAGTAAATATGCATGGTAAATATTATATTATTATGTATAAACTATTGTGTCCAATTTAAAATTTAAATAATATGTGGATAAATACAAAAATGTGTTTTGTTGCTTTTAAGGCAGACAGAAGCTGACTTGTATTAAAGCTCTACACTGCGTAGTTTTAGTAGCTAATTGCAAGATTTCGTTACTGTAAGATTATGCAAAACCAATACCAAACGTTATCACCGAAAACCCTATTTTAAATCGGAAAATATTTGTATTTCTCCAATATTAAAAAAAAGGAAAAAAATATATTAGTAAATAGATAATAAAAATGTTGTGTATAGTTGTTGTAAGTATTTAGGCGTAATAAAAATTAACGGAACAAGCTTCCTTATCGTTGCGTTTTTAAGATTCTTCAGCTGTTGAAAGTTGTGGATTATTATCAGTAAGATTTACATCATTCTTACTAGTCATGGCCACACTGGATCGAAAGGCATACGACACTTTGTGATATGCCTTTTTTTTTAAGAATATTTTGAAACTGCAAGCCTGCTTTGCGTTAGTATTCCAAAACTTAAAGTATAGTACAAAAATATTAAGGTTTTCCAACCAAATTACGTCACGGATTTAAAATGAAGCAATTAAATAAAGTTTTGTTTCGTATGCGGGGGTGCGATAACTATCTAATAACGATATTAGATATAAGGAAATGACAGTTGTGGTTAAATTTTACTTTTTAAAGTATTGATTTAATTTATCTAAATTTGTATTGGCAATGACATGACAACAATACATTTTTTAAAAGATTGCTTAAAGCCTTGAAAATTTAAGAGTGCAGAATATCAGTCACGACAGCGGTCATGTCAGCAATTTTTGTATGAAAAACTGAGGTGTATAGTGATTTTAGGTTGGCACTTTAGGAAATCCGAACCCGAAAGAGACGGCAAACAATACAAAGTGTCAGCTTTTAATACGGACGTGTTAAGTAATCATTTTTGATTAAGAACGTGATAATATTGATTATTATTTATTAATGTCCATGGGCTTATAACAGTAATTTTAAGCCTATTACACATATATTCATCTTTCTTTTATTATTTCTTAATTGATCGTAAAAACTAGAATAAAAAAAATTGCTAACATTTTTTTCTTTGGATAATGCCCACATAGTCGACAGCAAAATGTTTTGCATTCCTCGTGCTTTAGTACCCATTTAAAAATAAATAAACTACTTTGTAACGTTTCAGCCTTTCACTATACCACTGTTGGTGTATGGTCAATTGGCCGTAATATGTGTTTAAATATTTCATAATCTTTAATACCAAACAAGACCGTTTTTTAAGAGAAAATCGAATATATTATTTTTGTATTTTTACCTTTTTTCCTGTCTGTTATTTGTATTAGGTATTCAAAAAATCCTAAAAAGACGTAGGGCTAAAATCTTAGAAATGTCTCTTATAATAAAAGTTTATTACGGATTTTTCTTACTTATCATACCTGTAGATAATTTAACTTACGTTATCGTATTGCTTTTTAAAAACTTTTTTTATCTTCCTTGCATATTAATTTTATTTCTAGTTATTTTTCTGTTTCTTTAAAAATGATTTAAAATGTGTCGAAAGATATCCCATGATATTTTTAACACAGTGTTTGGTACCATATTAAAGTTTAATAGTTATGATTAATTTGCTTATATTTAACTTTGATTCCGTCGACACATTGACAAGAGCTTACCTGAATAAAGAGCAAACTTTTTTAATCTTGGGACAGTCCACAAAGGCTTAAAATATCAGTACTAACATACCGTGGGTATCTTATGTGAAGTAAGAGACAGCTTATTAACACAGGACTTGAAAAATTGAAAAGTTTGGAGGGCAAGGAATAACATCTGCATCTGCAGGCAGCAGGTTCCACTGCCTAAACGTCTTAGGGATGAAGTAACGAACAAAGTGAAAAGTTTGGAGTAAAACAAATACGTCATTTTATATTCATTTTATTAAATTTATCGTTACTGTATTACACATTTAAATAGAATAAATCTTTTTAATTAATGTTTACACTTCAATGGCCCCCTTAAAACAACTAATGCAGAAATACTATATACTTTTTTAATGATTACCAATTATTTTAGTGTTTATCAAAATTAGGCAATTATATTGTAATTTATAGTTAACTAAAAATAGTATATATGCTATACATACAAGGTTAAACTTATAAATTACTAACATTTTGACGGTAACAAGTTGACCAAAACTGGTATTTTTATTCACCACTCACTAGAATAATTAAAAAATCAACATTTTGCCATGTGCATAACAAAGAGTTTATGGGAAGAAGAAAATATCATGGTCAGACCGTTGATGTAACTTTTATTACCATAATAAATTTAGAAAATAAAAAAGCCAAGTTTCAGTAGTTGTATCTGCATATTGTCAAGGTATGCTTATGGCGATATTGCGTTGATATATTATTATGCAGTATATCCCATCCTATTTTTGTTAATGCGTACATGCATACAGAGGATGTTTTTCATTTAATGATCGTCATTCCCAGTGACTAATTTCTATTGTTATCCCATCCCTGAAATTTAAAAAAATATTTGACGTAGTGCAAATAATTTATTCTATTGCAATGTATGTTTCATGCCGTTTATAAACTGTTTAAAGGAAAATAGTTCAGGATTTTTTTGTCATTTGTTAGGGATGTTATGACCTTCAATTTTGAAAAATATTTTGAATAGATATTAATATTTCAATCAACTTCAGACATTTATTCCAGGCAAAACGTTTAAATTTTCTAATTTAGACAGTACTATAAGTAAACCCACAACTAACCTTACAACCCTTTAATTGTGGCTTGGTTGCTAAGTGTGCTAAGAGTTGTGGGGGACGCCATTTCTCAGATATGAGAACAATATTCTAAAGAGGGTCCGATTTGGGATAAATACAAAGCATACAGAGTAGAAGAAGAAAGTGCTTTTTAGCTTGAAAAAGGAATCCGAGGTTTTTTGAAGCTGCTGTGGGTATAGATATTATGTATTTATGCCAGTTAAGGTGATTATTTAAAGTAACGCCCACAAGATTAAATGACTCTATGTTCTGCAGAAATTGGCCGCTCATAAGTAAAAGATGAGTATTGGAAGAGATTCGTCGCGACAGCAAACATGATTGTGTTTTAGAGGCATTTCCAAATTAGGCTTAGAGTTTGGCTTGAGAAACTGACTATTAGAGTAAAGGGTACTATCGCCATAAAAACCATGAATTAGATTATTTGTGGAAGAGAGAAGATAGTTGATGAGATGAAGAAATAGAGTTGGTGCCAGTACTGAGCCCTGGGACACCCCAGCATTAATTTGGGGAAAGCTGGAAGAGTGAAAATCTACAATAACTGCCATACATACGTGGATTAGAAAGAAAACTGGAAAGCCAAGAACAAAATTTAGGTGGAAGACCCTAGGAGTTTGTTAATGGGCGCATCATGCCAGACCTGGTCAAAAGCTTTGGATATGTTAAGAGCAACGATCTGGGATTTACCACGAAACTCAATCGACTTGTTCCAATTGTGTGAGACAAAAGAAAGAAGATCAACTTTTCGTTCTTCTGGCATTCTGCGCGTTTTAATTCTCCGAATAGTAAAGAATCATTTAGAATCCTCGTAAGTTAAAACAGAGTAAAATTTAATCGCCGAGTTTTGACGAATAAAACAAAAGAAGAATAAAGAATACCGTAAACATATTATATTTCTATAAGAAACTAGTCAGAATTAGGTTTTTTTAGAAGCCCTAGGAGTGATATTGTGAATTTCTAGTGAAGGGTGAATCCTGATGCCAAAATCTGAAAAAATATTGTTTTAGCTGCGTTTATATATATAGGTATTTTAAAACATTAACCCCTAATATAATGGTTTAAACCGATTTCCAAAGTGGTCGAATTACGACCCGCAAGGGCTCCATGTCAGCTGTCAAAAAACATTTACGGCCATTAGGTAAACGGGGGTTTACCCAAAACCAAAAAACATGGCAAGAAATCTACAGACTTGTAGACTCTCTACAAGTTTCAAATTTTTAATGACCTTAATTGAAGTAATTTTTGTGCTTTTTCTTTTAAACGCTCTGTATATTCTATATATACGTCGGTAGCCAAGATAAATCACTAGGTGCTGTATAAAAGGAACTACTGTTTGCACACTTAACTCAAAATAACACGTATTTATGGCCAGTTTTATATATGTTTTAGTGTGGTTAATTTTATTGTTAGATACTTTGTTGTGTTCTGAACTTAAAGTGCAAGTTATATTGCGTGCTACGTATACCAAGTATATTCGTAAAAATTACTTTCAAACATAAATCTTGACAATGCAAAAAACTCCTGTGTATTTTAAGTCTCGTAAATTTTAACAATGGTTTTAAATTATCCCATTAAATTAATGGGAAAACAATGATTTTAGAAGCTTAGCTTAGGAGTGTGTAACTTTTTATTTTCTGCTTATGATTTTTGTTTCTTAAATCAAAATATTGTAGTATTATTGACATTATTAGGAACTGGACAAATTTTTTACAATAAGTAATATAAATTTAATGATATTTAAATAGGTTTTATTAGAAATGTGGATTGTTACAAAAATCTCTTATTTTGCCCAGTTAAATTTTCCTGTTTTATTTTTCTTTGTGCATTTTCACTTCAATTTAGATTTAAATTACAAAATACTTAATGTAACAATATTTTCTTTATTTTCAGAATGGGAACTATCTAATAGAAAAAGAATCAGAGGGCATAGGAGTATGTCCGTACGATCCAAACCACAACAGTACGGCCATCTATAGCAACGGGCATTTATTCTCTGCGACAGTTGCTGACTTTTCCGGAGGCGATCCACTTATTTATAGGGAACCCCTTCGAACCGAATTATCTGATCTCAAACATCTGAACGGTAATTTATGCTTTTGCCTTGTTCTCGCTTTAGTTTTACCCTAAGCTAAAGGATCTCAGTAAATTCGTCAAACATTGCGGTTATTGTTTATATTTTTTTGTAATATACAAAACCAGTTAGCTAACTAAATAACTCATTATTAATATTACAGAAAAAAATCTGTTTATTCTACTATATAACTGCGTTTAAGGTTTCTTTGAAATAACTGTAAATTCTCTTAGAAAACAGTCTTATTATCTTTACAATGTAGGCTTCAGTTCGATTTGGTTTCCTAAAAAAATCCAAAGTTTTTTGACACTAACGCCTATTTATTTTAAAAATATAAAGAATTATTAGTATTTGCTATAGCAAAAAAAATCTAGGTACCTTTGGATCTGATGTATCACGTTGACAATAGGAAAATATTTTAATTTTAAAAGTGGGTTTTCGAATACGGATTTTCAATAACTATACATATAAATTAGTTCTAAATTATTGGAACTACTAAATAAGCTTCCAATATTTTTTTATACAATTCGCCCATTGTATCAAAGCCCGTATAATTTTTCGATATATATCGCCGCCAAAGCTATGTTAGAATTCGGTGGAGCAAGATAAAACAAGACGCGAATGTATCAAAGGGCTGGCTATCGGCTATCGCAGTATTAAAATAATAAACATGATTACGAAAATAAATAAACATTTCATTCCAAGAAGGTAATATACTTAGATGAGATTAATAATTTCGGTTTTTTAAATCCTTTTAATATTTAATTTGTTTGCCATATGCTATGGCGGATAATAATTTGCTAACCTTACTTAGTGCTCGACCGACGAGCAGCGCTAACATCGGTCGAATATCAATAAGAATGTATGCCATACGAACGTAGCAGTCTATCAGCTGCGTTCCTTTGTTGATTATACATTTTAACTAATATAGCTACGTTCGACCTATGTCAGCACTAAACCTAGTCTAAATAAAATAGAATATACGTAATAAGCTCTTCAAAAGTTGCGATAGCAAAGGTCAACTCCAAAGGTTAATATTACTCAATCTTTTAAAATGAAATTAAAAGTGACAGTATGCTTTTTACTTATTTTAGGGATATTTATGTAAGGGTAAAAATGACTTGTAAATGGATATATGCAGGTGTTGATTAAATATAACATATTTAAAAATCCAGCAAATTTTCTGTAACAATCTGTACATTTTCCTTCATTTACTTTCCATATTAAAACTCTGTTAGTCTAGTTGACTGTTGGCCGTTCTTATCCATCTAAAAATTCTTCTTTGAACTGAAGAACACCGCAAAAGAGTGGCTGGTATAAAGGCACATAATGGGTCATTCTTCCTAGCCTGTGTGGCGTTGAAACTTAAAGCTTGTGCTTTCATTTTGTTTTTCCTCGTTTTTAATTTATCAGGCAGGCGGCTTTACTTATTTTTGCGCTAGTAACTTAACTGTTGAGACTGCTCTTTCATGAGAAATAATGTTGTAACTTCATTTTGGACTTTCCTAACGCAAAGTTAACATTTTTATAACGATTTATTAAATCCAGAGTTGTCTATTTGGATGTTTCTATTTTTATCTGTGCTGAAAGTATTCTACATCAGTAAACCTATAAAATATGTTTTTAATGAAGGGTTTTAGAAAGATAGTTGCGGTGGTTTAGATATTTTTGAATTAAATTTATGAACAATACAACCAGGTTAAAAAAAAAGAAGAACTTTGTCAGTTTTGCAAACATTTGCTAGTATAAGAATAACAGTATTTTGTCGATTTATATATTTACTAAATTTAAATCACTTTTTTAATAAAATATACTTTATTTTGTATCGAAAAAAATATAAGATAACCAAAGAATAAGTTTTTGTTATTTTTTCGCTTGTATTCAAAGGAATCGGTTTCACGTTTGAGGGTCCAACAGTAGTATGCTAACAGGTTTGGGGTCCATTTTCCACTTTACCGCTTCTCTATTTGAGCAATTTGCTGGTAAAATCTTTTGCCCCGTTCGTTTCTTAATTGTGTTTGCATATGTAAGTTTTATTAGCACCGAATATAATCTAACATGAATGAAGAAAATGCAGTAAGTTGCAGTAAGTGATGAGTGATGACATACTGCAACCTAATGTCTTTTAAGATTGGATAAGTTCTTCAACTAGATCTGTTTAGTTCTTTGATTTCTTCTTACTACTTCGATTTCTTGTTTCCTAGGAAAGTGTTTCACACACTTTTAAAGGCAGTCTATTTCCTATTTACTTTTGCAGAAAGTGTAATTTTAAAATGTACGTCTTTACAAAGTTCTCGTATTTGCAACCTAACGAAAATTGCTTCTTTAACCTTTGCCTCACTTACACGTGCAAATTTTGGTCCCAAAGCCCACGCACAATGTTTTTACGTAACGGTCATTCTGTAACAACATAATGTTGGGTTCTGGCTATGCTTTTCATTCGCATACAAAACAACACCAATTGGTGTAGCCATTCTGCAGTCCTACAAGTAGTGCACCAACTTTTAGATCAGCACAGATATTCCATTCATGATTTTCGTTATTTATGTTTTAAACAACATAAGCATATTCTCTCTTGTTACATATTTGCAACATGACCCACAGGAACAAATGGTTGTCATACTTCCACAGTAAAACATTAATTGCAGAATGTGAAACTAAAAACGAATTTTAAGTTATATGAAAACAAAATTGTTTAGATAGACACTTAATATTTATACATATTTTTACTGCTTTCTTTACTGTTAAAATTTTAAAACTTTAAAAATCCGTTTGTATCAACTGGATAAAATTAGGTCTAAATTATGCTAAGTAAACGATTATCGACCTACGGAGTTTCTAATAAAATGAATTCCGTTTAATGAATGTATTTGACTACTAGATTGCTTATTATATCATTGGCGCACTCCTACGTGAAGAAAAATTGTTATTACGGAAGATTTTCTCGCCTAAAAATTAGGAAGTAATTGTATTTAGTTAGCCTAATTTAATATGTGACATTAGGTTCTAATTCTGCTATATTCGCTAATAGATCACGAGATATTTGGTGCTTCTATGAGTACATGTTACATGTAAATTTGTTTTGTTATATAAATTTTAATTGGACTAACCTGTTCGCTAGTATTGGATTAGTAATCCTTCCTAGAGGCAGGTAGCATTAAAATTCATCATTATTTCACAAATGATTAATATAAATCAAGGTAACATCCTATTGTTGGGTACCCAGATGTTCATGCTGAAGGCTAAGGGACATAATTAAATATTGCTTGTTTGGTATACAGGATATTTGAAAAGTAATCATTGACTGGTTATTAAAATTATTAATAAAATATGGACAATAATAGTTATAGTATAAATAACATTTTTTTTATTGATATTTTTTTTCCTTGATACAAATAATGTAATATGTCTTAGGAAAACTAATTTTATAGGCGTCTAGCTCAAGTGAAAAACATAAAAACATAAGCTTAAAAGTTTTAAAAATGTGTCATTGTTAAGTTTTTTATTTTAAAGCTACATTTCTTAGTAACCATAATTTCATACGAACAACCTAATATACATAGTTTGCATCCTACGTAATTTTATGTTTTAAAAAATATAATTATTGTTTTATTATTATTTTTTAAATTCGTCAGAATGTGTGGATTATATTTTAAAATATTCGTTATTTCAATTTGTTAATCTTTATTAAAAGCCTCAAACTCTTTAAAATAAAAAAGGGCTAAAAGATAATTATTACAAATGTACGCTTTTTAAATCACAATAAAATTATAATAAAATAACATTAAAATGAGGACAGAAACATCATTAAAGCATATGGCAATAAAATAACAAACTTTTAAAACAAATATCTGTGAAGTAATACTTCGTAAAATTAACTTATTTTACAAGTAGAGATAGACTTTGGCAAATCTAGCCGTTAAATGTTGTAATTAAAAGGACATAAACAATGTTTTAGTATGTTTTTGTTGGGATTACTCGCCTTGAAATTTAGAAAATGGGACCACTTCGATTCTGGTCCTGGGGTATAGCAAACTGAGAGTATCTAGCCCTATTGACCCCTTTGAACTGACAGATCGCATAAAACAGAAAAAAGAACCCCCCCTAAAAAAAAAACAAAAAACTCAGAACACTAATCTACGTCAAGATGAAATTAAAAGAAAAACAAAATGGAAGTTAAAACTAAATTTTTAAGAAATTTTGGTTTAAAAATTTCGGAAATTCTGAAAGCTTTTTTAATATTTATGATGTTTTGTCATAAGTGACATATTAGTTTGTTTAACTGGTATATGTATAATTTTTAAAAAGACAAAAAGGTGGTGTGTTATGTTAATTGATGTTAAGTTTACCTGAAATTACTTTAGTATCAAGCATAGGTAACCATGCATTATTTAAATTAACAGATATTTATGCTACACATTTATCTTTATTTAATAATATGAATGAACTTTTCTTTATTTTACGTTTTTTTGCCACCGAAACGTAGATTAGTGTTTTGAATTTTTTGCGTTTCTTTGGGGGGGGGTTTCTTTTTTTTTGTTTTAGGCGATCTGCCAGATCATAGGAGTCAAAAGGGCTAAGTAGGCTCAGTTCGCTATACCCCAGGACCAGGATCGAAGTGGTCCCATATTCTAGAAAATTTTAAGGCGAGTAATCCCAATAAAAACATACTAAAACATGAATCCGCCACAAAACTATATAAGATATTTATAAAACAATATGTCGAAAAAATGATGTTGTAAAAGTTACCACAGACGCTTAGTATAATCGGTTTGTGCAGACTCAGTTCGCCTAGATGGATCGGCATGTGTGCAACTAATTGGTCTGTGCAGATAAATTGAAAAACTTTGTACTACTTGCGTTAGATTTGCTTTTATGTATGTGTATTGGTGGGTACTTAAATTTAATAATACTTGAATAATGTAAAATTTACACTAACTAGGTAGCTATACCAAAAAAAATGTGATTCTTGTAGAACAATTGTACGACCGACCTAAGCACACTGACTTTATGACCGGTCTGTGCAGATTAATCGCTACGATCAGGTTAAACATCTGTGGAAGCCTAAAACTAGCTTCGTTAATCTTGCAATATACTTTTTTATTATATAAAGTAAAAAGGGTTCAATTGCAAATATTGTGTGCCACGTGTAGCCAGAAATTTAAATACACAATTGGTTTCGGTTTAAAAAAAAGTGGCGCAAGACTATGGCATTGTGTACCCCGAAAATCTTTGGGTAGACTTTTTTGTTCTCACCACGTGCTATTCTCTTGTTTTCAAAAAAAGTATGTTTTTTGAGGAAAGAAACACAATTTTATAAATCAAGTGATTGTGCAAAGAACCTATCTTTGTAGTAAAATTATTGTATACAATAGTCATACTTACACATATGCAAGTAGTACAGAAAAATCAAATATTACCTAAGACAAAAGTAAAGCCTTTAAAGTGTTTATTTGTAACTCTGGGCCAGTGGCGCTCGCAGAACTGCTTACAGAGGGGGGCAAATGCAACAAATAGCAAAAAGTGGTGTAAGACAGAGAAAAAAAAATGTAAAATATTTTTAATGTAATTACAAAATTGTTTAATAAAAATTGAACACGGTAATACAGAAAAAAAAACTAAATATATTCTTTTGTAAGCCAGTTAGGAAGGAAAATATGGGAACAAAAAAGATACCCAACATATTATATAAAATATTATTCTAAATATATGAAAAATAAACAAAATTATTTCTGATTTCTAACCGGGTAAAGGCAAATTGCAGTCTTCTTAAATCTCTTCCAAACTTCTTAATAAAAATCTTTTTTAACCAATTCGTTCATTAGTGATTGATTAATTGACATGGTCGAACTTAACCCGGTCCGTAAAGTGCTTAAAGATCGTTTAGCTCTGCAGGTAGTAGGCGAGATGCTCATGGCTAGAGATAGAGCCAGAAAAATGAATGGATAAAATTAATTTGTTTAAGCTAATACCTCAAGACGGGCAACCTTGACAACATTATTGCTTTTATCACTAGTTTGAAGAGGATACCCTGTTATAGCCTCGGCTTCAAAATTTTCAAGATACCAGGAGTATTTATTTTTAGCTCTTTGGACAATGTCATAAAACTGGGATTGATTGTATTTTTTTTAATTTCTTTCAAAAATTCAAATAATAAATACGGTACAGCTTTGTCATCAGAAAATATATCTTTTAAAGAAGTAATAATAAAATCCATATATGGGATGTATATGAATCTTTTATAAAAAGTTTCTGGTAAAGCATGGGAAATATTTGAACTATTTTTTTGCCTTTCTACCATAACTCTTGGAGTCTTTATTTCAGTGGTTGCGTCAGTTGTACATTTTTTTTAAATGTTGTTTGTGCAATAATTTCACATTGAAATACAATGTTTCCTTTATGCAAACGACGATCATAACAAATATTAATAAAAATAAAGAAATAAGAATTAATTTTTAGGCAAAAAAAAATATATTTTTTTTAAGCCAGTGGCGGGTAGTTGCCTCGTCCTGCCTCCACCCCCCTCTAGGCGCCCATGCTTTTAGCTGATGTATAAAATACATAAATATTAAAAAGATAACATATTTTGTTCATGGTAAAGACACTTGTTTTTTCTTTAAATCGTGGGTTTGTTATTGTGATTTTTATCTGATGGACAGTCCAGAAAGATTTAAACCTAAGAACTAAGATACCGTAAAAATTTGCAGGTTTGGAAGAAAAAAAAAGACCCCTACAGGCAACAAATTTTGCAGTTTAGACACTCTAGTAACCAGAGAAAATAAAAAGTTACGTTACCTTTTTATACCTTTGTTTGTATTTTTTACTTGTGCTGGCTCATTAATTTTTACATATACTATTATTATTATAATTAAAATTACACAAATGTATTTCCTTTGTAATGTCGATTTCTAAGTATTAAACGTTATAATTTCCCAATGTCAAAATTGAAATAGATCGTATAAAATCTAGCAATATCTGAATTTCCAAACTGCAGATGTATTGCAACATACAAAAATAGTATTTCCAAGATCTTTAAAAAATTGTTATAATTAAACATTTGAAGGCCGATACGCCGGCGGTACGTGCTGCCTGTGTAATAAAATATGGCTACAATTCGCCGCGAGTACTATTTATATTAAATTTCTTAATGATTTAATCAAACTACGAAGCGATGATTCCTATGATCTGCTTATTTAATCATTTCTATTAGTCAACATAATAAATTAGTATTTTCTTAATACAACTGCAACGTAGCTTTGTAAATATTTAGTATAAAAGTTTTAAATGAAATCCTACATAAAACATTTTATATCAGTGATGACCTAGGAATTATTAATTTACCTTTTTTTAAATAATTGACGCCTGAATGGGGAGAGAGGGATAAGTAAAAAATGTGATAAATGAGTATATATAAATTAAACAATAATTAAAATAATTTAAAATTAAAATTTAAACATGTTGGCAATTCTGAGCCCTTTTTAATTTAAAAAGCTACCAGTTTTTCCGAAAAAAATGTAAAGGAAATTAAATTACATTAACTTATTTTTTACGTTTTTTGACTTATTCCCCTTTCCCCATTCAGACTTCAACTTTGTTTCGATTGGTTAAAAATTAATTATTAATGTAATTTTTTAGTGTTCTTTTTGGAAGAAATTAAAATTTAATTAATGTATAATATCTGACAAACTGAAGCACATGACAAAAAGTGCTTATTCCCATCAATTCACAAATTACTATTGATTAGTTTTAAAAAGCGTTATAGCGGAGCGATTCCGTAAGTCTATCGTGTCGTTTTTTTTTTTCGCGTAGAACCAGATCAAACCTGTTAGGTTTCTTTAAGTATGTCACCGGGCACATGAAATCGTATTTTACGACATTTTTTTGTGGTCTCGAACTTTTTAAATTAATAAAAAGTGATTTTTTTAACTTATAAAAAAATTGATTTTTTTTGTTTCCACCGCCATAACTTTAAAACTATCAAAGATACCGAAATTTTTTTTGTGTCAAATTAAAGCCCACACTGTAGCGCTTTTAACCTTATAAACAGTTTGGGCACAGTTAGCACTTTCATTCCTCTAAAAATCATATAAACTAAAAATAAATATTTTTGGTATTGAAATTTTCACCAATCGATAAACTTGTTTATTTTTGAAAATATTTTCATACATGCAGCGAAGAAAATATAGCCAAATAATAACAAAAGTTTTAGAAAAAAAAAATTTTTTCCTAGAGCGTATCGTTTGGCAACAGCGATTTTTTTTTCAGACGTAAAAAAGTATTATCGGGACCCAATAGCCCCGCATACGGATAGCGTGCGTAGTTAAGTAATACATTAGTATAATAGTGGTGGTTGTCGAAATTTAAAGTGTGCTGTATGTATTTAAAATTTTAAAACAATGAAGTGAATTATTTGTAAGAAAATTGTGTATGATGGATACAAATCTGTTTTACAAAGACCTAGAACAGCTATTCTCAATCGATGGTCCGGCGCGGCGGACCACCATGGCACCAGTGGTCCGCGGAGAAATTTTACTGGTCCGCGGACAATTTTCGATCCGCGAAAAAAATTTACTTATTAAAAAAAACAATAATAACTAAATTTTGGCCCGCGGTCCAAAAAAGGTTGAGAAACGCTGACCTAGAATACAAGGGTTGTTATCATTACTATTAAGTGCTGAAAAAAGGCAGGACAATCTAGCAAAAAAAATTCTGTCAAAAAAATGATATTTTAAATAATGGCGAAATTAAAATAAAATATCATAAAGACTGTCCTAAAACTTACACAGATTCTCAAAACTATTATCATAATTTGCAATCAGACAGTGGCGCCGCGCCGGTCCTTCAAATTATTGTGACACTAAACTTAAATGCGATAGTTTTAATATTAGAAAAATGTGTTTTTTTGCAGCAATAGTAAAAATAAAAGGAAGACAAGTTATATAAAAAATATGTTTAAACAAGTAATTTAAATATTATTAGGTACCTTCATAGTATAGTTGGTACCTTTATATTAGTTTATATTTTGTACTGAAACAAAATACGAATTTCAATTTTATCCTTATAAATCCTGTTTAGGGTATTTATTTTTTTACATAGTACTGAATCTTTTTAGGTAGTAGAAAAGCTTCCTATCAAAAAAGTAATAAAGCTGCCAGGAATAGAAACGACATTAATATGATATCTAAATTACGTGGCTATAAAGATTTATTTGCGTTTGATGAGAAATATCATAAATTATGTTACAGCCACTACAACTCTGAAAGAAACATAAAATCGCACAAAAATAGGAAAACGGTTTCCGAACCTACCCGAAAATAGTTTGACAATATCTACCTTTTCTGCGAATATTGGTAGTGATGTTCAGATAGATCTTTTACTTCCTAAAGAAATGTCCAAAATTTAAACTTTATTAAGAGCTGCTGCCACAATACGTAGTGCAATGGCTTTATGTCAACCCAAAATTGAATTTCCAACATGTACTTGTGTGAAAGAAGAACTAAAATGTTGTAAGGAGTGTAAATTTCGTTCCTGCAATATCATTATTAAAGATTTTAAGGCAGAAATGGATTAAATTTACGTAAATGCTACTAATGAAGCGCCTAAATAACTACTTACATATTACATTTTTGGGTCTGTAAAAAAATCACCCACGGAATTGGACGATTTTTAAATTTGCAATGTAAAATATTCTTTAAGTATTATTATTTAAGGCAAAAAATGCGGATGATGTAGTTTTCACCAAGAAAAGCGCAATAAAAATTCTAAAAATTAGTCATTATTTGACATTTTATTTTAACTATTTACGATTTACATATTATAATAAATTCATGCATGGCTTCAAGACGTTTACAGTGTTGCTAAACGAAAATATTATTAATTTATAATAAAAAACTTTGCCGTTACCATAAGGATAATTTTCATTAAATCAAAAATATTTGAATTTCAAGCCACTAATCATGACCGACCAGAACGGCGCATTTATAATAAAAAAAAATACAATTTAACGAGGAAAACCTAACCGGAACTAACCAGAACTAGATCATAGTTTGAAAGTTGTTGTTTGTTAATTCTGGTTAGTTTTTTATATAAAAAACAACCTTCAATAATAACAAATTATTACAAAAAGTCTGGCAACATTGCTTATTCAAGCAGCATTCAGACATGTCAAAGAATAGCTTCGTATCATCTCTTTATATGGAAAATATATATATATATATATATATATATATATATATATATATATATATATATATATATATATATATATATATATATATATATATATATATATATATATATATATATGTATATATATATATATATATATATATATATATATATATATATATATATATATATATATATATATATATATATATATATATATATATATATATATATATATATATATATATATATATTCCTGTTTATAAAGACCTTTAACGAAGCCCTAGTTTATATTTAATGTATGTACTATATTTCTCAAATTTAATTAAAAGACACAAAGCATCCGCAATATTTTGTTGCTAAAAATGTTTAAAAAATAATGAAGTTTTGAATTTATAATCAAAAAAATAACGAATCCTGTGGGTGGTTTTCTTTACCAGCAACCAATAAAAAAAAGTTGAATAAACCTACTAATTAGGTGGGTAATTAATAACAATGATTGATATTTTTGTAAGAGTTTAAAAATCTACCCACCTGTTTTGGATATTTAAAATGTTTCTTTTCTAAACAACTTAAGCAGCCCTTAGATCTGCGTTTAAACCTGTTGATACAACTTTAACTACCTACTACACTTCCACCGGACCGTAAGATCTTTGTAGTCGGCCGGCTCGCTAAGCCAAGCGCGCAAAAATATGACTTTGGCCGTTAAAAAAATATCACTGACTCAATACTATAAAAGGAATCTAAAAAATTTTGTTTTAAAAACTTTTTTTAAACATTAGCTACAATTTGTACGCAGCATGTATGTATAAATTTTCAATAATAAATTTTTTTCTCGATTGCCTAAAATTACGCTACTAAAAATAACAATTTTGAGTTTCGTACTATTTTAAACATTTAACAAAAAATATCTGCTTCAAGTGGGACGTTGTTTGAAGCGCTATTGTGTCTACTTTAATCTAAAAAAATAACTTGATAGCATGAATATTATTAAAGATATAGCAGTGGAGAAGTTAAAATACGTGTTTTATTGAAAACCGAATTTTTTTGCTTTTTTTCGAAATAAAAAAGCTCTCGACCACTAAAAAATGTCGTAAAAAGTGATTTCGTGTACACGATTACCTTATTAAAGAATCCCACTAAGTCTGGTTTGGTTCTACGCCGGTTTTTTTTTTCTCGATAACTAAGCGACTTTTCTTCCAAATTTTACTCCACTATTACCCACGAACTTTCACTCCGATCTGCAAAGATGAATTTGTATAGACCGACGCGACGATCTACACACCGCACCGGTCTGAATTATCCATCCACAATCCATCCGATCTGTGTTTGCACTAAATAATAGGCCCCTTGCACATATTTTTTTTTATTGGCTAAAAATAACCCTTTATGCCTTAATACCGCTTCTGCCAAATATTTTTTTACACGAAATTCTATAACGAAGATACAATTTAAAATTTAAATGTAAAACTTTCCGCCAAAAGGAATAGGTCACAAGTGGCTAACCACCCGTATTTACGACGCCTCACAGTGTTTTGTCCAATGGACAAAGATCAAATTTGTCGTGTTACTAGTTCCTTAAATCCTAGGTATGTATAAAAAGAAAAAAAAACCAAACTCATAAAACACATACATTGATACATCGACTGGTTCAAACTTGGTTGTAGTAATAGCCTAAAACTGAGAAAATAAGCAGTTTGTTTGTTAAAAATTTTATTTCTGCATATAGTTAAAGACGACGCAGGCACGACACTGTGTGCCTGATCGACAGAGGCGACCGGGGCGCATATTTATATCTATCACACGCTATTGCAAAGCGAGCGATGCCCGAACGCAGTTCTTTAACTAGCACATGCGATCACCAAAAATGTTGTCTTTCCGATTAAATACACTAGTAAACTGTAGTAGTTCTTAACCTGTAGTTGTGGTTAGTTGTTATTGTTCAAAATAAAGGGTAGTTTGTTGTATAAATGCTGGGTCAAAAGTCAACGTGATTAAAAGTACCTAACCTCTATTAATGCGATATCTCCCTAATGTTTATACAACAAATTACCCTTTATATTGAACAAGGAATAACCCCCTTAAGTTTTTCGTACTTATTTTAAGACAACCTGTATAAGTTTTACCGTTTTTTTGCTCAGATGTTTCTAAATATTTAAAAAGGTTTGTTTTTTATTATTTCATTTGATAGTTTCATGTACTATTCAAGTTAAATAAAACTTGAGAGATTATTGTTGTTATTATTTTGATCTGTATAGTACTATTAGGTGTACTTCTTTTATACTGTGGTACTATACATTGTGTAAATAAATAAGTGCGAAAAAATTCAGGGTGTGACTCTTGGGTTAATTTTAAGAAAAAAACTTTATATGAACGTATGTCCTAAAAGTCCTAACTTTTGAGATACAGGGTGGATGCACAGAAAATGCATACCAAATTATACTACAATATCTACAGGGGTTTCACAGATATTATAAAAAAACATATATTGTTCTTAAATATTTACCACCCTGTATCTCAAAAGTTAGGACTTTTAGGACATACATGCGTTCATCTAAAGTTTTTCTTAAAATTTGTTTAAGAACACCCCTGATTTTTTCGCATTTATTTATTTACACCCTGTATAATAGGATACAAAAATCGAGTTTTGAATAACAAATTTCCAATAATATTCAGCATAATATTCATAAAAAAGGTGCGTCTTTTAATCTGGAGGAGTTCTCACTTCCAGATTAAAAGATTTCTGTTTTCGCTGGGAAATTAAAATACAGTTTATTTAGCGATTACAGGTGATAGTTATGAAGGCGCGTTTGGCATAACATGTGATAGATAAGAAATTACGTTCGGCTCTCGGGATGAGAGATAGCGTGTGATAGATATAAATATGCGACCGGGGCCAAGTTCCAATATTACGTCTCGGATGAAAGCGGGGTGAATAAAATACCATGGAGCTAATCCGGATATTTAAAAACTTTTGATTTTCTATCAGTGGTTAAGTATACTGTTCATTTGTTTATTTAAAAAGTAGAATACTGTTTATTTAACAAAAACACATTAAGAAAAAACGTATTGCATTGGTTTAAAAAGTCGGGAATTATAATTACTTAGGAGGTGTTCTTTTTAAACGATAATGAACAGTTTTTAGAGCTTTAACCTGTCTTTTAGTAAAATGTATTTTTTTGTGGTAATTGCGATAAATTTTTACGGTGTAATTACCCTTTACATTTATTATGTTCCATATTTAATTGACATTAATCCGATTAATCATAGATCGGAATAAAGAAATGCGATGGATTTTCTCTTTTTGCTCTGAATAAAATAAATAAACGAAGCAAAAAAAACACTTGTGTCGTGTGTCGTCACACGGCTTTTGGGTCTGACGACAAATTTGAAGGGCCAGATGTAAACTTTTTATCGTAATTACTCCGAAACTTTTTTTCCTGAGAAAAAATATTAGGAAGATGCTTCTTTAATAGGCAAAGGAAGAGATTGGACGTGTTTTTAGATCAAAATAAATTATATACATGGGGCATTTAGGCATCTAAGTGTCTAGAAGAGAATCTATTTATACCTATTACAAAAATATTAAGTTTGTTTTTCCCGTGCCTAAAAAACCATCCGTTGTAATTATAACTTAAATATCATGTTTTTTTTATTTTTCAGCACCAAATTTTGTGAGTTCAGTAACTTACGGAGAATACATTTACTTCTTTTTCCGCGAGACAGCAGTGGAGTTTATGAACTGTGGCAAGGTAGGAGCATTTATTTAGGGGGGTAATTCTTGGAATAAGTAAAATCAGAAAAGTATTATATGTTCTTGTATGTTATTTACAGTTATAAAGTTTAGAGAAAAATGATAAATACAAAGTTATGGTGTTTAATATAGCTGTAGTAGTTTGGACACAAAGACATTTTTAGTGACACAGTGTATTATTATTATTTTAAATAAAACTGTTTGTAAATTGTGAAGCAAACTGAATGAATCCTTTTAAAACATCATTAAGGGTTCCCCTATAATTATTTAAACAGACAGAGGAATTGTTTTTCTGAAGTATTGACTTCGGGCGAGGTCTCATCTTTAAATTCATCAGCATTCTGGAGGTCTTTACTCAACAAGATAAAAATAATATATGCTGATCTACCTAGTAAACTATTTATGGAGAAATAATTCCTGAATAGGCCCCTTAAAACAGTAGGCAAAACGTTAAAAAATAATTTAATCTTTACTCAGTCAAAATCTAAAAACAACAATTTCTCAACAATGAAATACAGTTTCGCAAAAAAAGTGCTGTCCAATGATTTAACATGTTGCAAAAATAGTTTCCTTCAGGGTTCTTTTTTCAAGACTAATCGCCTGGGGTTTTCTTTTTTTTTAGATAATATATTCTCGCGTGGCACGGGTTTGTAAACACGACAAGGGCGGTCCCCATCAATCAAGGAATAAGTGGACAACGTTTAGCAAGGCAAGACTGAATTGTTCCGTACCTGGAGAATATCCATTTTATTTTGATGAAATACGTAAGTATCGACTATAAATTTTCATTAATTACCGATCACTCATATTCCGTAAGATCAAAGTTGAACATTAAAAAGTAGTTTTTTTAATTAGAGTAAATACGCAATCAAAATTAAAATGGATTGTAAAGAAATTTTTTGTAAATGTGTTTTTACCTATTGCTGCTACGATTTTTAATTTTAGCGACTTGTGATTTATTTTATAGTCAGTATGTAGTTTTATATATATATATATATATATACAAATACAAATTTTTAATAGTCTGTCGGCTGAACAAAGCAATTTCAGATATAACAAATTGGACTGAAATCGACGTATTTGGACGTAAAAAGACTGTCATAAAATTATGTAGAGGTATTTTATGGACACCCTATATATGTATATATTGTGGGCTTAATTTTCAGGAATGTTCAATAATGTTCAAAAATTTTATTTATAAGCCATTTTTTATTTTATACTAGAAGTAATAAATATCAAGATTTTTTTCGAACATTCTACATATTACTATTTTTTTTTTTTGCTAAAACATGAGACAGTCAACATTTTTTTTTATATTTTGTCCCTGTTAATAGTCTAGTCGAGAAGTGTGTTTCCTGCGAAAAATTGTTAGAAGGATTCGAAAAATATGAGCAATAAATAGCTCATTCGACGCGGAATGCAAATCTGAAAAGGGAGTTTTTAGGATTTTTTTTGCCAATAAAAATTTTAATGATTATTAACAAAAAACGAAATAAAAGCCATTTCGATTTTTGATGATAACTCAAAAATCATAAGTATAGCGGAAATTGCGAAAAAAATCCTTAAAAAGAAGGAAATGCTCGATAAAAAACCAACTCCCGGAGTTCTATTTCCATTATAATTTTAATTTAACGCTGAAAATGGGGAACCCGCGCGACCTTTTCGGTTGCGCGCTCGGCGTCAAAACCGAGTACGTCACACTAAATATTTTTTTTAGGGTGTTAAATATTAATTGAAAATTTTTAAAAAAATTATGGCATATTCAGAACACTTCAAAGAATTTATTTCCGTTGATAATTTAACTAAAAGTTAATTTTTTCAACAAGTTAGACAATTGTTAATTAAAAAAACTGTTTTAAACTTTCTTCTTCATTGTACAAAAAAAATGTTTAAATAATTGTCGTATAAATTTTTCGCGTCGTGGAGCCCAAGATCACACCATAAAAATTTTAAAAAAGTTTAATGCTTTGTTTATAATAATTTTATAACTTTGACAATATTACTCTGATTTTTCAATTTTGTCAAAGTTATAAAATTATTATAAAAAAAGAATTAAAATTTTTGAAACTTTTATGGCGTTATTTTGTTAGGTATGTTTATAAGAAGGGCTCCACGACGCGAAAAATTAATACGACAATTATTTAAACATTTTTTTAATGTACAAAAGTTCGAAAAAATTTTGTTAATTAACAATTCTCTAACTTGTTGAAAAATTAACTTTAACTTAAACTATCAACGGAAATAAATTCTTTAAAGTGTTCCGAATACATCATAATTTTTTAAAATTTTTCAATGATTATTTAATACCGTAAAAAAATTATTTAGTGTGACTTACTCGGTTTTGACGCCGAGCGCGCAACTAAAAATGTCGCGCGGAGGCCCATTTTCAGCGTTAAATTAAAATTATAAATAATGGGGATAGAAATCCAAATGTTGGGACTTTATTGTCGGAAATTTCCTCCTTTTCAAGGATTATCATCAAAAATCGAAATGGCTTTTTTTATTTCGTTTTTTGTTAATAACAATTGCAATTTAAATTGGCAGAAAAATCCTTAAAACGCTTTTATCAGATTTGCATTCCGCGTCGAATGAGCTATCGCTCCTATTTTTCAAAGCCTTCTCACTATTTTTCGCAGAAAACACACTTCTTGACTAGACTATAAAAGAATACCCAACTTGATAAGTAATAATAACTTATGGTTTTTAGAATCAACAAGTTCAATAATAGAAGGTATATACGGCGAGACAAGTACCAAAATAATATACGGGGCACTAACAACCCCTGACAATGCAATCGGAGGATCAGCCATATGCGTATTCCATATGGATGATATACAAGAAGCCTTTCGAGGGCCTTTCAAAGATCAAGAAAGCATCAACGCTAATTGGCTGCCTGTACCTGATAATAAAGTACCAGAGCCACGACCCGGCGAGTGCGTGAGGGACAGTCGGATTCTACAGGACGCCAATGTTAATTTTATTAAAACGCATCCGCTTATGGAGAGAGCGGTACCTTCGTACCATGGCAGGCCAATTTTGATTAGAGTCAGTCTGAACTACAGGTTTACGGCCATTGCTGTCGATCCGCAAGTTAGAACGGTCAACGACAAGACTTACGACGTCATTTACATTGGAACAGGTGAGTGCAGAACCCCATTGTGCTTGTTACCATTACTTTCTTTCAGATGTCCGTGTAATTTACCAGTTTTGTGTCTGCCCTTATGCCGCAAACTGTTGTTCCATTTTAAGCTTTGTCTACATATGACCATGATTTTATCATAGCAGTGTTGTATGACGATGACATAATACCTATAGCCTTTAATTAGTCTGTTATATTTATAGATTATTGAAACTTTTTTTTAAATTTTTACTTAATTTTAAGAGATAAAGTTGATATAAGCATAATTTTGAAACGGCCCCATTTTTAAGATATAGGATGTGAAAGAAAAATTTTCAGAATTGGAAATTTCCTTTTATTTTTACCTTAGGTTTTTCAATTTAGGTAAAACTTGGTACAATTAAAATATTGACCAAAATATCCCTTCTTATGATAAACTTTTTGTTACTATTCGGTGGCGTAGCTTTTTCTAGTTTTATTCATTTTTTACCATTATTTCGTCATTCAACTTTTTTGATATTAATAATATCGATAATATATCATATTTATTTTCTGCTTAGTTCTACCATAAAAGGTACTCTTAAAATAAATAGATAAACGGTACAAAAAAGGTACTATTTAAAATTAGTAACAATTCTAATTTTTACAAAAAAATCAATGAAACATGATTGTCTGTATATACAATACTGATGTCTCTAATTGTAAATAATACTTTTTTTACCACCCAAGTTTAAAATTAAAATGTCTCGAAAACCGTTAGGTTTATTGAGTTAATTCAAAAGTACCTTTTTTATGTAGAACTAAACAAAAAAAAGTATTAATAATATTAATATCAAAAAAGTTATGACAAAATAATGATAACAAAAAATTAATAAAATTACGCCACTGTTCCACGATAGTTACAAAAGTCTATCGAAAGAAGGTGTACTTTGGTCAAAGTTCTAACTATACCAAGTTTCATTCAAGTCAAAAAACCCGATTTAAAAAAAAATAAATTCAATAAAATGTGTTACGAAAAAAAAAGTAACAAATCTTTGTATTAAATTTCAAAATTACCATAATATATTGAACTACATAATATTCAAAACATCCGTTACCTACCATTCTTGCAACACAGAGTTGTTGCTTAGTGTAAGGTCTATGTCCTGTAATAGTAAGATGCTTTAATAAAATATAACGTACATCTTCTGTTCGCATTTTATGTTCAAGTCAGGCAATTTATGTGATCTTCTCGTAGAATTACATTAATTACAACGGCAAAGGTGACAATTTATGCAACAAATGGCCTAAATAAAGCGTAAAAATTATGAAACATAAAATTTAACAGACAAAGACGGATAAATCTCGCTTTGACAAATAGCGGTAATATAGTAAAAAAACGTCGTGGTTTATATGCAAAATACACGATTCTATTCTAATGTGAATTGTTTTAAGCGCCCAGTGAAATAATCAAGATAAAATTGTGAAGTCGAAAGGCACGTTTAGTTTGCGACTTGATGCGAGTTTTTGTGCCAATCTTACGGCCAAGCGATTCTGTAGCCATTCCTTTTTAGATCTACTTTAAATTTAATGGGATGAATGACTTTTACGGAAGATGCTAGTAAAATAGTATATAGATGTTTATCATCCACTGTATTTGTTTATTAAAGTAGGTTCAGGGTTTTTTTTATGTAATATTTATACAACAATATTGCTTGTTAAACAAATAATTTTATTTAAAAAAATGTTTCAAGGTTAGCTATGTTTTACCTTAAAGGTAACACTAATTAAAAGGGCCCACAGATAGTAGCATAGATTTTATTAACAACCGATTTGTACAGGGGCAGACGAACTGAAGGATCATCACCACCCACACTTAAACTTATCCTGCGATATATTTGCGCATATTTAAAAATTCAGTGTGAATCCAGTGGTCGTTCGGGTGTGATTTTCTCCTAAGTCACCAAAATATCTACGAAAGTAGTTAATATAGAACCAAACGCGATTACCGAACCGAACCGGTCCAAATAACCACACACATTTAACCAATCTCATCTCAAACACAGTTTGGCGCATACCGATAGTATGATTAGTCGGATGTCTCTTAGATGAATTTAATCGTATCAATTGCATAAATAATACAAAAGTTTTAATAATATACTCTAGTCCAAAAATAATGTTGTTTATACAAAGCGAACAAAAAAATTTGGACATACATATGCATGAATTTCATATCAATCTGCAATACCCTAACTGGCTTGAGAAACTGATTATTAAAGTAAAATGTACTATCGTCCGCCAAACTATCATTGGGACTGTCTGTCTGTGGAAGATAGATAATCGTTGATATGAAGAAAAAAATAGAGTTGGTCCAGTACTGATCCCTAGGGCACCTAAGCATTAAGTTGGTGAAAGATGAAAGAGTGAGTGACCGCAATAAGTGATGATCAGTACTGGCACATTCATAGTTTTGCTTACGATAGTACCCTTCACTCTAATATTCAGTTTCTCAAGCCAGTCAGGGTAATGGTCATATCTCTTTTACAGGACCTTCAATTATTATTGGAATGGGCCGCAAAATCTTGTTCAGTTTAATGTCTCTAATCATGTTCGCTGTCGCGAAAAAAGTCTGTCAATACTGATCCTTTACTTGGCTGCAGAATAGTCATTTAATTTTTTAGGCGTTACTTTTAAGAATAACTTTAACTGACACAAACACATTATATCGATAGCCACATCAGCTTCAGAGAAGCTCGGAGTCTTCTTTTGAGCCAGAAAGTATTTCTCCCCTTCTAATCTGTATACTCTTTATATTCCCAAATCAGACCCTGTTTAGAATATTGATTTCATATCTGGGCAATGGCGCCTCCCACAACTTTTTAGCATCAAGCTATTCGCCTTATTATTAATAGCACATTTACACAAAAGATTCCTTCTCTGCCCATGGACAGGCTGTAGGGGATCTGTTGCTTTTTATAGGCATTTTCACAGCTTCTGCTCTGAGAAATTGGCCCGTATAATTCTTCCGCTAGCAGCTCCCAACAAAGCAACACGAAGTGCCACTCATACACCCTTTTGCAGTCCTGCTCGAGAGTTTCTTCATCCCAAGAGTTTCTAGACTCTAGAATCCACTGTCTACAGAGATTTTCCCTTCTTCTCCAAATCTCTAAATATTTAAGTCCCGTGTTAATAAGCTACCGTTTACCACACTCAAAACGCCCATGGCGTTTTTCATTTAACCAACTTTCTCGACTTTTAAACTCACGTCACTCACCCTGTATAGATGCAAAAAGCGTTTTTATTATTATTCGTCGGGCTAGTAGTGAAACCACCTTGTATATTCCTATCTCTCAACCTGTTCTTCTTTCTAAGAAACCTTCGATGACAAATAAAAGACCGGATTAATACAATGTTCTTAAAAATCAATTAACTGCGTGCTCTCGGCATTAATAATGTTACTAATCGCATTAAACTTTTTAGAGTAACTAACGATGACGTAAAAAATACGATTGGATACTTTTTTTACAATAAATTAAACGAGAGACTCAAGTAGTTTGCAGAATAAAATTACAATACAAATAAAATAGATTTCTTAGAATAGTTTATCCTTACCTATTGCGGCAAAACGCACAGAATACATAAAATGTTTAAATAATATTGCTTAAAATTAGTATATGGCTTCCTTCAGTCTGTTAATGTTTTCAATAATCATACCGTAGAAACCGGGGTTCGTAAATATGATCCCACCAAAAACACCTATGTAAAATTAGGGCTAGGTTTGTATCTCACAATTTTGGCCTTTTAAAATACTGAGATTAAAAATTAGACCAAGTTCTGTCCACGATTTTGTTCTACTCTTTTTTGACTATTTTTTTTTTGTTTTAATGATTTTTTTTTTCATTAATATAGACAGATCAGTTACAAACTTGCCAAGTCAAAAAAGAGTAAAGCAAAATTATGGACAGGACTTGGTCTAATTTTAGATCCCAGTACTTTCAGAGGCCGAAATTTTTGGATAGGAATTTGGCCCTTATTTTACATAAGTGTTTTTGGTGAGATCTCTTCTCTTTGGTCAGTTTGATGAATGGACAATAATGGGGGGATTTTATGCCTTTTCTCTGTATACTAAATATAAAGTGCGAAAAATACTCATTTAAATATTCCTTTATTCGGGCCTGGTTTGGGATCTGATGGGTAAATGTAGTAATCTTCATTGTTTTGTAAATAACATCCTGTTTGAATTTAAAATTCTAAGACAATTATGACCTCAGAAATTAGGTTCAATCAGATTGCAAAATGCTAGATTACTACCTAAATATACATTGCGGCCCTGTTTCAGGAAGTTCCGAGTAAAAAGATCAGTTTTTTAGAATGTTTCCTTTACTTGTGTCCTAAAACCTACTTACATACCAAATTTTAAGTTTCTACTCCCTTGGGAAGTGCCCCATAATTCTAATGAGTCAATGAGTTAGTCAGTCAGTGAGTAGTAAAATGGACGATTTTTAAAATCGGATATCTCAGAGATCACTTGACATAACTTTTTCATATCCTTTTAAGAAAAATGGTGTGTCAGATATAAATATTTTATTCTATAACTTACATTATTTTTACCTTTTTCAGACGATGGTAAAGTCCTTAAAGTAGTAAACGTAGCTGAACAGTCGTCAAAAGCCTTTGTCATATCAGAAAATGAAGTATTTTCCAGAGGAACTGCAGTAAGGCAGCTAACTATAGCTCCTGGTTATGGGAAAGTAATTGCTGTTAGTAAGGGAGAAACTAAATTAGTTAGTCTAAATCATTGCAAGTTTATTGCCACGTGTAGGTGAGTAATTTTCTTCTTTTAATGATTTCTAATTAAATTATATCACAATAACCATAACAATAAACTTATTATTCTTTTTAAACTTATTATTCTATTATTTTTTCTAGTGAATGTATTGAGTTACGAGACCCACACTGTGCTTGGGACCAGCTCAAAAACCTTTGCGTTAGTGTGGATGCTGTTACATCCTTTAGATACCTTGTCCAAGATGTAGCCAGAGGTAATGGTTCTAAATGCAAAGTCTCCGTTAACGAGAAGGCACCGCGCAAAGAAGTAGATGACGACACTATTACAAGCAATTCAATTGATAAAGAAGAAACCGGTTCAAATGTTAAAGAGCTGTCGCTTCAGATAGAGAACCGCTCAGATCTCGATGATTGCAGCAATGATCTTAACTCGGACGTGCGCACAGGATGCTCTCAGATTAAGAAAAGTGAATTTACTTCAGGGACACTATGGTGGGGAATTGTGATCGCAGCCATGATTGGTCTCTTCGTGGGTTTTGTGGGGGGATACTGCGTGTCAAGAAAATTTTACATGCAGTATCCTAACACTCCTTTTATTGAACAACATAACCATTTAGACAGGTCAGTATTTATTTTTTATATCTAAGATAGAATCAAAAAGGCTTAAAGAAATCGGATTTGATAATACTGATATCTAAAACCTAAAACCATTATTTTTAAACTGTCTTACCTATATTTGATTTTTCTTCTTCATTTTTAATATGAATCTTTAAATATTAGAGGCACTTATAGTTACAGTTTTTATAGATTTTCAGTAATGTTGTTTTTTCTTTGGTTTTAGATTAAATGTGAACCAGAATAGTTTTTTAGCCAGGCCAACCAAGACGGTTAATTTAGACGTCTTGAATGTGTCATCGGATACACTTCCGCCAAAGAAAGATAACCTAGGATCTCTGAAAAACTTAAATATTACCAATGAAGGGACGTTACAAAAGATCAAGAAAACATATATTTAGGTATAAATGTTTTTCTCTTGCGTGCTCTTCCAGATTTTTGTTGAATATATTTTTGTACCTGCAATTTTATTTTTTACTTTATAGACTGCAATTGATGCTATTTTTCTGTTTTAGAGAATACAGTATAGGAATCTTGATATTATATCGACTTTTATATTTTAGTCTGGCAACTTTTTACAATTATTAAGTTTCTCGAGTCTGTCCAATTTTACTGATAGATCTTTGTAACTACATTATTAATATATCGGGTTATTTTACACTAGGCTAATTAGTCATTACTTTTAACGCTAGCCAAAAAAACATATACAGATTTTATTAGTTCCAGGCATGCGTTTTTAAAAAGCAGAAATCTAGTTATTTTTCAAATATGTGATAAAAGATTTTGTGGATCAAAAATTTATCATTATCTTGTCAAAATCATCATAAGTACATAGTCATAGAGAAAAAACAGTGCCCGTATAATAAACTGCCTCTTACCACATGGTACGTTAGTATTCTTTGAGTATATACACCTAGAGGCAGCCTTGCCGCTCGACCGGGCAAACAAGCGTACGAAAGAAAAAAAAAACTGGGTATAACATTCTTCTCTCGCTCGCGTGCTGATATTGGTCGGAAACAGAGCTTATATCTATATCAGCACGCGGAGCAAAAAAAAGGTAATACGGATTTTCTTTCTCTTTCGCCCGGCCAAGCGGCAAGGCTGTCTCCAGTAGTATATTCTCGAAATTAGGAATGGAATTAGACTCTAAGGCTCGGTAAACTCTCAGAAAATAATAAATTCAAAATAACGGCATTTTTAAAAATAATTTTCTGTAATTCGAAGTCAATTTAAAAAAAAATGTTATTTTACATTTTTTTGTTTTAATTCTAAATAGAAGCTTTTGTAGGCGGCATAGCTAACCATAAAAATTAAATAACGACTTTTTGTGGGAACTGTCGCGTTTGGTCTAGATTTATTAGATAAGTTTGATCAAGCTAACCCTGTTTACAATTTTAAAGATTGTCCCACAGGATCGTCAAGTATTATTTTACTAAAAGCAACGCTTGGACAATTTACCTAAAATATAACTCATTTTGTTTCCTTCGATAAACGGCTGTCTATTCAATTATGTTAATCTGTGTATTTTGGTTACTGCTTTCAAGAATTACATATGTCAGTTGATTTTAAAATAATTTTATTTATTTAAATGAAGTTACCAAGATGTGTCAGTATAAAGTGAAACACATAGTATAAAAACAAATAAAATTGAACATTGCATAACATTACAAGTCATCATGTGCAGTTTTGCATCTGTCTTTTTATTTAATGACTTATGTTTTGGATATTATATTAGCAATAAACTAACAAAAACAAAATTTTAAAATAAAAATACCAATATTTTTAAAATAATTGGAATTTCCCATTTCTGTTAGTAAATTTCATTTTTTTTTAACATGTGTGGATCAGTCAGGAATGACGAATTTTAAAACTCGCTCTGAAATAATCGAATATTGTTTAAATGTATAATGGTGAATGCGCAGTAAACACGGGTTTTAAAGAGCTTTTTAGGGCTGGATTTAGTGCTCGACCGACGGTCAGCGCTGACATGGGTCGTAAAAAGCCATATTAATAAAAATGTATGATCAACTACAGTGCAGAGCGCGTAGCAGTCTGTCAGCTCTGCACTGTAGTTGATCATACATTTTCATTGATATAGCTACACATTCGACCGATGTCAGTGCTGGCCGTCGGTCAAGCACTAAATCCAGCCTTAGAAACACTAATATGTTTCTTTTAGATCGTGTTAAATAATGGTCATTCTTTCAATTTAATTTTATGTTCTCTTATAATTATTAAAAGTAATTGTAGAAAGTACCGGATATTTTTGCTTTTAAGTGTAAATTGTTGAGAAGCTCAATGTGTTATATATGTCTACTTTTAATACAAAATAATATTGTTTTATTGTTAGGTTAAGAAGCAAGCGAAGTAACAATGCAGTAGAATTTTTAATGGCACTGCCAAAAGCCTTTATATGTTATACAAAAATATTTAAAAAAAATAAGGTTCATTTTATGTGTATTTTCTACTTTAAAGCAGTTTCATAGTTAGCAAATATTATTTTCTTCATCAGCTCTTCGATTGTAGGTCAATCCTTCTTATACCAAATTTTATCTATCTTCAGCTGTAAGATACACATAACGTCAGATATGACAAAAAGAGGCAACTTTGATATTATGTTTTATATTGATATATAATTTTTTTTGAACTAAAATGAGCCTTAAACAAAATTTTTGCTACTTTTGCTACACCAATGGTAATAGCACAAAACATATCACATTTTTGAATACTTTTATAATAGTTATTTATTTGTAAATCTTATTTACATAATGCTTTAACGTGCGGAAAATAGTGCCCATTTTATAATTAATAAGCAATTGTAACCAAGCGGTCATGCTAATATCGTCACCCCGGAAGAAAAGTGACATGCGAAAATTACATATTCATCAAATATTTTTAACACTAAATAAGAAGTGGTTGACCCTACTGATAAATCATGATATGATGTTTGTTTTTTTTTAATTTAAGTCTTAAAAACAAATTTTATTTATTTTTTCGGCTTATGTCACTTTTCCTGTTAAGTTAACACAAAGGAACACTTTTGGAGTTAAGTCTTTTTTCTTTTTACATGTTAATCATTTTTGGACGTACAAAGTACAAAGAGTGGTAAAAAGAATATAAAATGGTAACTTTTAAAAAGTTTTTTTTTCAACATAACTTTATATTTGTTGTGGTCGTTATATATTTTAATAAATGATGAGTTGTTATAAATCTTGTGAAGAAACATATTTATCACACCACTACTTCTTGATCTCCAGAAAAGTGTTTTGAAATCTCCAATACTTTAAAAGTTATTAACTTAACAGACAAAAACTGTACATTTGGCTCTATCGGGAGCCGCTAGAAGAGTAGGTATACTGGCTAATTCTTTAGAGCAAAAGCCTTAAAAAGCTGGACAGGTTTGCTACAGCCGAACGCTGGGTAGAAGGAGAAAGCTTCGTGGTGAAAGGGGATTAACTAATTAGGCAAACGGCTCTTCTTTGGATGGAATAAAGACTGGTTGTGGGAGAAGTCATTTCACCGAAATAAAAACAGTATTTCAAGTAAGATTTGATTGGGGATATATACAGAGTGTACAGGTTTTAGTAAAAAGAAAATAAGGCAGATTCCTGAAGATGCCTCGTGTGAACGAAAGCAAAAAGTGGAAAAAGGTGTTCCTAGACTCGGTTCAAACCCTAAAATCAAAATTTCCAAGTTTATCAGTTATATTACGGGAATATAATAAAATAATTTTTAACGTCTATGAAATTTGCCGCTATGTCAGAGAGGACAATTAATAAAAACCGAAACCTATTTTCCAGTTATTTATAACTTTTTAGTAATACGATATTAAATAATTTCAAGCATCTTATTAAAAAAAGTGTCAATTTAAATTTTAAATGATATTAATTTGTACAATACTTAGGTTAGTTATCATCTTTATGTACGATAAGTTGTTTTATTGAAGTAGTTAAACACGTTCACTGTTTACAGTTATTAAATTAAAATCTAGCGGCCAAGTGTCTTTTAAATTGAACGTGTTTGATTTTTATTTTTAATTTTATTTGTAAGCAGATTTTAAAATTTAGGTCATAATTAATTGTATATACTTAATTTTAAGTTAATTTAGTTCCAGGTACAGGTTTGGCTGTGATCTACAAAAAAATCTACATTGCCTTTATCAAATATTTTTTAAATATATGTATGTGAAAAATGATAGAATAATTTTTTAAATAGTTTAGGGACAAAAAGTATTGCAAACTTGTTTTATTATTTTTTCTTGTAAAGTATTCTTTTAAGCATAATATAGATGAAGTACATTCCAATAGCTATTTTACTTTGTAAGTAAATAAAATAAAAAAATATACTTTGGTTTTTGATTTCAATAAAAAATTACCCCACATACGGAAATACGAAAAAGTATTTTGATTTCAACGTCGTATACAGGGTGGCCCATCAAAAACAATCCAGCAAGGTTTACGACTTTGTATGTGAAAATAACAAAAACCCTCGGCCCGTATACTTTTGTTATGAGGAAGACATACTTACACATTAATTTCGTTACTGTTACTTTAATCCCTTCGCGTGGGCGGCATTTACCCGGGGTTTGTTATAATACATATTATGATAAGCATTTAATTTTCTTTAACATGGCGCTTCGTTTTCAAACATTTTACTAGACCTCTTATTTACAAATAGGTTTGTGAGCAAAAAATTGTTTTTAAACTCAAATAATATTAGTCGACAATTCGACTTCATCTTCAGTAATATTTGAGGTGGATAGTTCGTTTTTTCTGTGCTTTTCTTTTTATTTATTCGATAGAAAATAGTTTATTCCGTGGCGGAGATAGCGGAAATTATTAAATTATATTTTATAAACAATCAATGTGCAAAAGTAACGACAACTTTATTTGATGAGATGCATGCAGATAGAAATGTAGATCCTGGTTACATCCTAAATTCAGCAAAATTCCGGCAAACTGGTTCGGTGGCAAATAAAAAACGGAATATTGAAAATCCGGTGAGAAATGAGGCAATACAAAAATTGCTGTTCTGGGGCAAGTTGCTATAAACCATACATTAAGTACCAAATAACATTCTTTACAATTTTGTGAAATAATGACCGAAATAATTATAAATAAACCCAACTACCTTTAATGTTTGCTTTTTAGACAATTTTTTTTACAATGGCACTGTCAATCGACATTATTGTCGTTACTGGTTCGATACAAATCCAAGGATCTACCTACTGAAAATCCTCAAAAATTAAACGTTTGGGCTGGTATTTTTGGTGATTACATATTTGGATCAATTTTTTACTGGGAAAAAATGCCGTCAACCCAGCGCGGATCGAAATTATGGAATACGACCAATGTAACCATAAATAAAATGCAATATGTCAGCAAGACAGGGCTGCTCTCCATTGTAAATTACCTGTACGCCAGTTTCTGGATGAAACGTTTCCTGGTAGATGAATTGGAAGGAGGGGTGCTATCCAATAGCCCGCGAGATCACCCGGTTTATCTCCCCTTTATTTCTTTTTGTAGGGGGCGCACAAAATTTATGCAACCCAGCCAGTGGCGTAGCAAGGTGCGTCACTGGCGCCCGAGCAACATACTACTTGCATTGAACGATGTCACAGAATAATCTATATAGCCAAACAGATCTTCGTGATCCTTTTTCACGTAAAATTGGACAAATAGTGTTTGTCTTTAAAAAGTGCGAATAATAAAACCTAATATTAAATAAATATAGGCTGGAGCTTGTTGAACTTAATGCACGTTCCACAAACTCTGGCAGCACTTACATACAAGTTATAAGTAGAGTGAAATGAAATCGCCAAGAAGCTATAAACCCCCTCATCAAATTAATGTCCAGTCAATGAGTGTATTAAAAGTCGACAAAGTCAACACATTATTAAACTTAATTATGCTATTGCGATCATTCGATTTGGCTTAGGACCGAATTATTTATTAGCTATTGTCTACTATACATATAGGCATAACATTATTAAAATAGATTATACATAATTGGGTGTTTGTTACTTAGAATAGCTTTTCGCCAGTTTCATGCCATTATAAATCTAAGTAACCACAATAAATATGATTAGATGATTAAGGGAAAAGAATTGTGTTATCCACTTATTAATATAATCTATAAATGTGGAATTAATTCTCCCCTCTGGAGTTGTGGCCCGAACTAAGAAACTTTTCCACATCGGCAAATTAGCATGATTAAGGCAGAAAATTTTCAAGCAGACCGACAAATACGCGGTGTGCTAGCTAAATATGGTGTAAGTTATGCGAGGGCCGGTCATAATAAAACACAAATTATTTTTGCCCTCATCGCATGGTTGACTGGTAGGAGCGTTACGACACGACACATATTTTTCATGCTTAAATACGACCGGTCCACGCATAACCCGCACGCCGCATTGCCCGCAACGCACACATGGAGATGGACTTTTTTTGTAGTCTGTACGTTGGATGCGGTGATTGAAAGCACGATAGTATGAGATGCAAAACCGGACAAATTAATTTTTTCGAAACCTGGAAAAACTGTCACTTCTACGAAAAGTAATTAAAAAAATGAGATTTTTCTATAGTGATATCCGAAGAGTAATACCTAACAGTACACGAAATTTCGTTTTTTTATATTTGTAAATCTGTGCTAATACCTTGAAACGAAACTATGTTAACATTTTAGTTGTTATTACCATTTAACGTCAATTTTCATTTTTTACATATTAATTTGTGAAAATGATTTATTAACATTTAAAAAAAAATTATATGATATCAGTTTAAATTGAAATTGAAAAAAAAAACGAAAAAATGGCGCTACATTTATATTTTGTTTGCTATCCGAAAAGACGACAACCATTTAAGGACATATTTCGACGATTGGAATATAATTTAAAAACATAGGCTCTTCTACGAAGCCGAGATTAAAAACCAGGAAAATGAAGAATAGGCGTGTACTGATTTGTCAAGGCTGATAATCAGGTAAGAATGGTATATCCTTTAGGCGCGTTTAGCACTTTTTGTAGGTATTGAATGAGACTAAACCGTCAGACTCGGCTATGCAACGCTCATGATGCAGTTGGGTAAAAAAAGCCAGATACTAAAATATTACCACATGCATATATAGTGTATTTGCTTATTAAAGATCGATTCTTGTATCGTGTTGAATTTGAAATTTGCGGATGTTAGATTTTGAAAGGTTAATAGGGAATCTCGTCTTGGCGAAGTTTTCACTTCTGTTTTATCGTCTGAAGCATACATCATAATTTTATTCTCTAAAGTCACTTTAAAATTCTAGGAATAAAAATCTACCTCCGTCAAAAAATAGAAACTGGCACTGGAATTTCAAAATCCAAGGCGCAAAAGGTTTTGACGTCCAATAGATATTTTTCCTATGTTGTTAATATTACCCAATATTTGCACCTTTTTTTTATCATAATGACAGCTCACGAAGGATAAATTATATATGTATATAATATCCTACATATTATATACAGGGTGGCCGATATGTAACTGACTGGTTTGTTTCCTGAATATTTGTGAAATGAAATAAAATATGTTCATTTTTTTTATTTTAATCTTTTATTGAAACTTAGAAATTATGTATGATAAATAATATCAGACAAATGTCCGCCTCTAGAAGCCGCGCAAACCTGAGCCCTCTTGACTACATTTTCCATCACTTTTTGGTAGGTTTCAGGAGGAATATTTTCAATGGCTTCTGTAATATTGTTCTTCAGCTGATCTACAGTATTTGGTTTGTTGGCATAAACATTTTCAAAAATCTCCATAAAAAGAAGTCAGGAGCCGTTAAATCCGGTGACCTTGGTGGCCAGCTGACATCACCAAATCGAGAAATTAAACGTCCCGGAAATATTGTTCGTAAAAGATTCATTGTTTCCCTAGCTGTGTGACAAGTTGCTCCGTCCTGCTGGAACCACATGTTTTGCAGGTTAAATTGTTGGATTTGAGGAGCCAGAAAGTTTTGCAGCATTTCACGGTATCGCTCGCCAGTGACAGTAAGAGAATTACCTGCATTGTCTTCAAAAAAGTAAGGTCCAATGACACCTCCATACCAAACACCGCACCAAACTGTGACTCGACAAAGGATGTAGTGGTCGTTGATGGATGACACGAGGGTTCTCTAATGCCCAGATACGACAATTCTGCTTATTAACAAATCCGTTCATATCGAAGTGGGCTTCATCGCTCATTATCATTTGTCGGTAAAAATCGTTATTTTGGGTATTAAGCTGCAATATTGCATGACTGTATTGTCGGCGACTTTCATGGTCTCTAGGCTGTAGTTCTTGGGTTAACTGAATTTTGTATGGCTGCAAATGCAAGTCTTTATGTAAAATAGTGCCTAATGATGTGCGACGAATACCCAGTTCTTGAGAACGATGTCTGGTAGATGTCTCAGGGCGCTCCACTACACTTTCACGAACTTTCTCGATATTTTCCGGAGTACGAACAGTTCGAACACGGCCCGACCTTGGCAAGTCTTTAACCTCACCTGTTTGTTCAAATTTGCGCACCAATTGACGAATGGTGTTGACACTGGGCACATTATTTCGACCGAAATCTCGTCGTAGATTCCGAATAGTTGCAACAATCGACTCATTATTTAAGTAAAGCTGCATTTACAATGCAATTCGAACTCCAAGTTGAGGTGGAATTGGCTTGCTTGTCATATGGTGGCAGCACGTTAGCATTTACAATGGGAAAAATTTGAATTGTAAATGCTAACGTGCTGCCACCATATGACAAGCAAGCCAATTCCACCTCAACTTGGAGTTCGAATTGCATTGTAAATGCAGCTTAAAACGTTTTAACAATAAGGACGCGTTGTGGGATCGTGTAGCGCTCCATGATGAATTGTACACATGTGCTTTAAACAATCACTACGGCGCCACCTACTGATATGCCTGTATCAAAAATGGCGCGCAATTCAAATCAGTCAGTTATATATTGGCCACCCTGTATATACATATATAAACCTAAGTACCAAAGTACCGTAAGTGCCGGGTTTTCCGGTGTTTAACCCATTTATTCCCAGTTGTTCCGTCAACGTTGTCCAAACACTGAAACATGCAAATGTTGCATTTCACAGCACCTTTTAGACAACGCGGTAGTGCCACCACGGACGTTATTTTTAATAACTACTAACTAAAAGTGTCTCTCCGGCTTTGAGAATCGAACCCGGATCGCCGGGGTGGCGAGCCGAAACTCTGACCACTACGCTACCGGAGAGATCCTGGTGATGATGTAATCGGATTGAAATTTTGTCACTAGTTTTTAAATAAATCTAACAAGAATCGTTCTTTTTACAAAAAAATAATATTTGGCCAGGTGAATGTCGAACAAGTTGCGGTATTCTTAACTGACATTGGAACTACACGAATCAACACATGGTACGACTTGTTCGTTAACAAGGTTGATTTGGGGTAAATGTAAGTTGTTTTTTATTTTAAAATAAACTGGATAAACTAGTGTGTCGCTGGAGATTTACTTTCACCAAGATGGCCCCCCTACCCATAACGCTCTTCGAATAAGAGAGTATATATATATACTACTTAAACCTTATAAAAACAGGGACCTATACATCAGATATATATAAAATAAATATAATATATATATATACAACGGAAACCTTGGTTAGTTGGTATTAGGGGTAATCACGAGTATTAGGTATTATTTATGAATATGAGTAAACCAGCTGGACAACCTTGGTTAGCTAAGCAGTAAGGGATAATAAGACCATAGCGTTTTTGAAATCAGAGAAACCAGTATGAACGCTAGCAAAGCGACAATCGATATATTTAAAGTTTTTATTAAACAATATAAATACTTGTGATACGTTTAGAATACGAAAGAAATTTAATTTATAATACATATAAACTTAATCTGCTATTCGTTAAATAAAAAAAAAAATGGTATAATACAATAAACCTTTAATTTTGCGTTATAAAAATGTTAAACTAAATCGCAAAAAACCAAATCATATGTTTATATTAAAATATATATATATAATATTTATAATAATATATAATTATAAATATATATATGTTATATTAAATATAATATATATATATATTATGCTATTTTTGTAGATTAAAGTATACAGGGTGTAGTTCCATTTTAAAAATTGAAGTTAGGTTTGATTACTTTTTTATCTGACTTCGTATACTTATTCTAAAAACGACAAATCATTCAACAATCATTATAAAAACACTTTTTTACAAAACATTTCTGTATCTCTTTTAAGTAAAAAAATATAGGGACATTGCCAAATTGACAATTTTTTTTATTTTCCCCCGTATCACTTAAGCAAGCAAAAATTTTTAAATTTTGATTTAAGCCTTCTAACTTTGACCCAAAAAGAGCACATGACATCTACAGCACTTTGTTAATAGCACTAACAATTACGGAAATACCCTATAAAAGTGCCGAAAATGGGACATCCTGTACTTAGCCTTGAATATATGTAGAAAGAAGGCGCCGATATAGTGAAGACATTTGCAGCAAAAATTTGAAAATTGGATCTGTCGGGTCTTACTTTTAGGGGTCTCATTTGTTAAAAAACTTAAAAAAAAGTCGCTTGGCACTTGCTTTCCCCAAACAACTACTGTTAAAAAAAACAATAACCCCTGGGGAGCCCGTAGGTGTGTTATTAATTTATATGTATATTTGCCTAAAGATAAA
Organism: Listronotus oregonensis; assembly: GCA_019359885.1. Lineage (NCBI taxonomy): Eukaryota > Metazoa > Arthropoda > Insecta > Coleoptera > Curculionidae > Listronotus > Listronotus oregonensis. Next base: position 157,368 of record JAHBCN010000131.1, read on the forward strand.
GCCGATGCAAAGAAATATTTGCAATATAATACAATTTTGTCATATATTTACACAATATATTTTCGGCTATTGTCGAACAACCATGTGCAAATTAAATGTTAAGAAATAATAAATATTTACATTTTGAATTTACTACGAATGGCAAATTAAAACACCAATAAACCTTCAAATACAGAAATAATTATTAAATAAATATTATAATTTAAGATAATTTTAGAAAAACCTTTATTATCCCATACGTATGTAATATGTTTATATAATTACATAATTAGTCATACACATTAGCCTAGTTTACACCGCAAGTATCAATTAGGTCCGTGGACTAAATTGAGGACTTATTTTTCTTAGTACACAAGTGTTTACACCAACTTAATTTGTGGATCAATTTAATTCAGGTTTAACTCTATTATCAAAATGAGAGCTTAAAATTATCAGAATCTTACCTTTTTTTTAATATTGTATATGAAATACCTACGAAACATTAAAAAACGAAAAAGCAACAAAACAATTTTGTAGGTTGACTGGAATTCTCCGTTTTTCTTGCGGAACGCGAACTGTTAAAGATCAAAGCCAGGCACGTAGCCAGGGGGGGCTCGAGGGGCTGAAGCCCCCCCGAAATTCGTATAAGTTTTGTTTACATTTATCCAAACGTATCTAACAGAGAGAAAATTTATTACAAGCCTTGCTGTTTATTTTTTCATAAAGGAATCGGGAAAGGAGGTCACGAGGATCCAGGGAAATTAGTCACCAGTTCCTTTAGAGATTGGAAAAAAGCTAGGAAAGCTTTCACAAAGCACACAAGTAGACAGTACCACAAAAACTGTGTCATGATGGCGGAAACATTTCTCGAAGTTTCAGTAGGGAAATGTCAGGATATCATGTCTCAGTTAGATACTCAAAGAGCCAGAGAAAAGAAAGAAAACGGAGCGACTATTTGACCAATAATAGAACCAATTCTATTTTCCGCAGAACAAGAATTGCCTCTTAGAGGTGATAGTGACAGTGGACCTCTCGGTTTAGAAAAGCTTGATAGAAAAGATAGTAAATTTCAAGCTCTTTTGCGATTCAGAGCAAGTTCTGGCGATGAATATTTGAGAAGGCACGTCATCAGCAGCCGTAAAAATGCCACATATATGAGTCCGGATATTCAAAACGAAATTATTCAGACATGTTCGGAAATAGTTACAGAAGAAATAATCAGGAAAGTAAACAACGCAGGTTGTTTACTTTACTTGTCGACGAGACCATGGGCGTATCAGGCATAGAACAACTTTTGATCTGTATTAGATATATAGATTCAGTGAAGGATTCGCAAACTCTGATAATACGCGAAGATTTTGTAGGATTCCTTTCGATTCACGACCAGTCTTCTGAAAACGTAACCATAGTCATATTGAAGCGCTGCGATGAGCTAGGTCTTGATATGGCCAAGTGCGTTGGGCAAGGATACGATGGTGCAGCGACGATGGCAGGTCATATTAGTGGTGTCCAGTCTAGAATCAGGCAGCAGTACCCGAATGCAAGATACGTTCATTGTGCGAGCCATCGCTTAAACCTTGCGTTATCTAATACCATGTCGATTTTAATGGTTAGGAATTGCCTTAGTACAGTTAACGAAGTAACGAATATGTTTCGAAATCATCCATACGCAAATAAATCTCTTCTGGATGCGTATTCTGTCCATGCGCCAGAGAGTAAAAAAAGAAGACTTCTCCGCCTTTGCGAAACGAGATTCATCAAAAGCCATGACAGTGTCTTAACATTCGTCGAACTCTTCAACTCGGTTTGCATAAGTTTGTAAGAGAGTTCTAAGAAGACGCGGAACATTTCTTTAACAGCATCAGCTTTATTGGCAGACATGGAGAAGAGTGAATTTATCGTCAGTCTTATAGTTTGTGAGAAACTTTTCAGTCTTACTTTGCCGTTGTCTTTGCTTCTTCAAGAAAAGTCTCTTGATCTGGTATCGGCCTTGCAACATGCAAAAGAGGTTCTAAGCACTCTAAGAAATCATCGAAAAGATGCAGACAAAATCTTCAACGAAATTTTCAACTCGGCATCGAGACTTTCATAAGAACTGTTCGAAACTGACTTGAAGGTTCCACGACTTACAACAAAGCAGACGAAGCGCGCCAGTCCACAAATTACTTCGGCTGAAAACTATTACAAGGTGGCCGCCTTCATCTCTTGCCTTGATAGTTTGATTCAAAATTTAGCAGACAGATTTATTTCAAATAAAGATATTCTTTCAAGTTTCCAGGTGCTTCTTCCAGGCTTCCTTTCTATTCATGAAACAAATAAGTTGGAGAATTTAGCACCGTACTTCGATGACAGAATGTCACTCTGTGCAGTAAAAGCTGAGTATGACTATGGTGTAAAAAAGCTTCCACCATAGATGCTAACCTGGAGGTGCTGAAAGTGTTAGAGCACTGCGATCCAGTCTATTTTCGTTCAATTAGGTACCTACTCACCGTCTTAGCTACCTTGCCTGTGACAACAGCTAGTGTAAAGAGATCATTTTCTACAATGAAAAGAGTAAAAACTTTATCACGTAGTGTGATGAGCGACAACAGACTGGGTGCACTGGCTATGATTTCAGTTTACTGGAATATCACCGTGGAGCCAGACAAAGTAATCGACATTATGGCTGGGAAAAAGATCAGAAGATTGCTTTTGTAGTTGCGGCCTTTTAAAACTTAGATTATTGTAAGGTTTTTACATTTTAAAACTTAGATTATTGGTACATTAAATACTAAATTATAAATTTTGTTGGTTCGAAACATCTGTCTTCATGTTGTAAGAGCTCCTTCTCCATTAAAGTTCTGGATACAAATCTGATAAATGAAAATTAGTGAATCCCTTCCCACCATTTTATGAAATCTCAAAGCCCTCCCCCCCGAGAAAAAATCCTGGCTACGGGCCTGATCAAAGTTGTAACTTTGGCTCACCAAAAACGACCGACGTGTTTACACCGAAAAAAATCATATTTGATCTACCCTAGTTGAGACGGGTCAAATTTAAGTATCAGTCCACGGACGTAGCTATAGCTTTGACAAGGGAGGGGTCCCCAAAGAGGAAATTGATGCTCTACTAGAGAAAAAGCAAGTTCCCAAGGCTAGTAAGATACTTAATCTTAATTAATTTCTAGATGCTGATGGGATTCTTCGTGTCGGGGGAAGGCTGCAGAAATCGCATCTGTCATTTAACTCCAAACACCCTGCGATTTTGCATTCTCATAGTCACCTTAGCAAATTGGTTATTAATGATGCTCATTTAAAAACCCTACACGGCGGAAACCAGCTAACATTAGCATACATTCGGGAAATGTACTGGATCGTCAATGGGAAAAGAACAGTCAAAAATAACATTGGAAAATGCATAAAATGTATTCGGTTAAAGGCCCAGACAGCCGACCAATTAATGGGACAACTTCTGACTACACCAGTTACACCATCACAACCATTTTCCCACTCTGGAGTTGACTACGCTGGACCATTACAAATCAAGACGTTCAAAGGCAGAGGCAATAAAAGTTACGAAGGTCCACATTGTCTTTTGATGATCATTGCTTTTGATAAAAGTTCATTGGTCTTTGGTCTCTCTTTCTTAAAAAAAAAACTCAAAAGAGATACCTGATTTGTTCGTTTTATACTTTTTAAAAGCGACACTTCTTTCTGTATTATAACAATTGCGCAACGCGAAGAGACAAAATAGACTAGACTAGCTTGGTTTGGTGCGCGCCGCAAAAGCGCGGCGGCGGGGCAGTGCCCATTCCCCGCTCCCCGCACTGCGGCGGACTAAGCAACTATCGTTTTCTACAATCGGCGCGGTGCATGTAATTTTTTTCTGTTAGACAAGTAAGGTGGATATCAATGGGGGTCGGACCCCCAAACCCCCCCCTTATATACGTCCGTGAGTATCACGTTTTAATACTCATGTGTTGAAACCAAAAAAAAAAAAAAAATACGCGTGACGTCATTTAGACCTCGAACTAAAAATTTAGTCGGTCCACCCTGGGTAAACAAGGCTATTATGTCATGGTTGATAATATTACATGTAATAAAAAAATATAGTTAGTTTTTGTTCAAATACATAATTTGTGCATTTTGGATTAATAACAATGAAAAGTTTAATTAAAAAAATGAACTACTTACTTAGATTATTATAGTATGCTCATAAAATTATATTTTGTCCATAAGCTCACACAACTTTATCTTCCCTAAACAGAGGGAAATAGGGACATTTTCCACTGTTTTTTGGGCTTAATGTTTCTTACTTTGCCAATACTCTGGTTTTCTTTTAGGGAAATTTCCACATGTCTAAAAATAAAACTTTTTGAAAAAGTGAGCCTAAGAAAATAACACCTTAGATACTATCTTTACTTTTTAATTTACACTATTTTGCACAGTTAGAATTAGTAGTGCACTTTGTGTGCGTCCTATACTTTTTTATACAGCCAAAAAAATATAAATTAAATTAAGTGTATATTAATTAACTTTACCAAACCACGAACAACAACGTCTGTCCTTGTGTGTGCTTCGGATTCCAATGGCGGCTCTAGGATTTTTATTTTTTTTTATCTAAAAAGTTAGACATGGGACTCACACCAAATATATACCAGATGCTATTGGCCTTAATGCGAACACTTTGGTGCAGAAAATTTTTATTTTGGAATTTGCAAAAAAAAAAAACTTTCTTTCGCAAATTCTAAAATAAAAAATTTCTTTTCCAAAGTGTTTTCTCTTGAATCCATTAGCATCTGGTGTATATTTGGAGCAGGTTCCATGTGTCACTTTTTAGATAAAAAAAATGATAATCTTAGAGCCGCCACTGTCGAATTCTAGGATAAACTGTACAGGGTGGGCATATAAGCGAGGTAAGCGGCTGTATCTCAGGATCTGTACATCTGACAACAATGGGTTTTTTTTATTATTATAAAAGTGGAAATGAGAAAATTCTGGAAATTATTTTCAAGTTCCGTATTTCACCGCTAGAGGGCGTAACTAAAAACTAAATAAGGAAAACGTATTTTTTTTTCGAAAACCCATATATTAGCCTATATTTTTGATAATACTGTTAGAAAGCGTAGAAAATTCTCTATTATTTTGGATTAAGGCTCATTGGCGTACGACCGATAGTAGGGGTGGGGGAAGCTCTTGAAAGTGTAATCATTAAAATCGGTATAAATTTTAAACCACTTATTTGATTTCAGCAAATTAAAATTTGTTTGCAAGATAAATAAGGCTGTTTTAAATATCCGTTCTCCTTATCGCTCTACAGTTCCCAATAAAAGAGCTACAGGGCGCAATTCGTAATAATTCCAGTTTTTTTCATTTTACTCCAAAAATTTAAATCGAACGGTATATTTTTGACATCATATTTAAAAAGCCTTGGTGCTGGACTTCTCGCATCCAGTGGGGATTTTCAGCCGACCAATAATGTATATTATGCCTGTTAACTCCACCATCGCTACTAAAAGTAGCTTCATCCACAGAATCTGTGACAAAAAATGCCTGTTTTCGCGAATCATTGCTAGCATCCATTGACAAAAATCAATTCTGCGCTCCAAATCATGTTCGTTTAAGGCTTGGTGTAGATTATATGGTAGGGGTGTAGCCTTAAAATAAAAAGAAATGCCTATTATATTCAAGGAGTAAATTATATTAAAAATGTGTATTAAAAAGGTGCGCTAATGCAATTACTAACTTGTGGTCTTTTAGTATATTTCGAACAGTAGTTCGAGTTATTTACAAATCTAACGATAACGCCCGAGTTCCAATATGCTTATTAAATTGTACGTAGGCCAACACATTATATTCTTTGCCAACACATTAATAATGTTTCCTTCCGTTCTTCCAGTAGTGCGACGCCTTCTAAATCTGGACCGACTTAAAACTCCCAGTATCGCGTAGTCGCTGTACCAAGCGTGGAAATACTCTTCTGCCATAATGACGGCGATTTGGATACCGACTGGCATACTGTCTTTCAGCAAAGATAATACTACTACGGATCCGTAGTAGTATTATCTTTGCTTTCAGCTATTGCTGCATTTTGAAAGCACTCGAAGAAAACCGCAATCATATCAACAGCTTCATAATTTGTAAAAGGCATTTTACAAAAAAATCGCGCAAAAAATATTTAGATACCAAATTGACAAGAATTAAAAGCATCTAATAAATACTTGACGGTTCAAAAAATATTATTTGAAAATTTCTTTTGTTTTTGCCGCCTACTATACGTTAATTAGACATTCTAGGGCCGAACGCTATATGGCGGTACATAAGTTTTGACTCTGCGCGTAAAAAAAACTTTAATTCGCTATAAGTTTAAAACGAGCAAACATATCATCGTCGGGTTTTCACAATATTTTTGCAAATTTTATCTACTTTTTAAATATGATGTCAAAAATATACCGTTCGATTTAAATTTTTGGAGTAAAATTAAAAATACTGGAATTATTACGAATTGCGCCCTCTAGCTCTTTTATTGGGAACTGTAGAGCGATAAGGAGAACGGATATTTAAAACAGCCTTATTTATCTTGCAAAAAAATTTAATTTGCTGAAATCGAATAAGTGGTTTAAAATTTACACCGATTTTAATGATTACACTTTCAAGAGCTTCCCCCACCCCTACTATCGGTCGTACGCCAATGAGCCTTAATCCAAAATAATAGAGAATTTTCTAGGCTTTCTAACAGTATTATCAAAAAAATAGGCTAATATATGGGTTTTCGGAAAAAAATACGTTTTCCTTATTTAAATTTTAGTTACGCCCTCTAGCGGTGAAATACGGAACTTGAAAATAATTTGCAGAATTTTCTCATGGCCACTTTTATAATAATAAAAAAAAATCCATTGTTGTCAGATGTACAGGTCCTGAGATACAGCCGCTTACCTCGCTTATATGCCCACCCTGTACATCTCGTTCAAAAATGACAGTACCCAGAACGGTAATGGGGGTGATAAAGAGGTAGAGGCAATCTGTATATCACTCGTGCTAGTACCTAACCAGACTTACACATTGTTGACGAAGCTGGGACCAAAGAGTTATAAACATCCAAAAATCTTGACTTGAAGGTACATAGAGCTTAGGCTTTATATAAGCCTTCATGGCCTTAAGATAAATTAAACCCAATAAAGGATGCCATTAAACCTTTGAAGTCGGCGTCAAATTATTAACCAAAAAGCAACGATACACATACTTCCTGGTAATATAGAAACTGCAGTGGATAAAGGAAGAATATTTGACTACAAAACGTATTTGAGTAATTCTCATCGACGAAAATCTGCGTGCACCCATTTTTTTTAAACTTTAGTAATTTATTATTTCAAGTAGTATCCGACCGAAATTTCGTTTCGGTTTCGGCCGAATCTGAAGCCACGGCCGAATATTCGGTTTCGGTTTCGGCCGGAAAACCAGTTTCGGTCGGACTCTAATTTCAACCTAAATGTATGTAAATAGGTATTAAAGTTAATTTTTTATTATGCGTGGAAGCATAAAAAATGTCACTTCCATGGGTGTGACATCCCCACTTTCACAAAGAAAAAAAAATCGAAAGTTTTTATTTCATTATAATATTTACTTTAAAAGGGAACCAATATCAACTTTGATAAATAACTCATTAAATAAAATGCCTATAGTTATACAGATTTCAATATGACCGGAGAGAAATTAGCAGCCATTTTACGCAGCCAAAAAGTGAAGTTAAAAATTTTTTGGCGCAATGCTACCCATGGAACCACCTTTTTTTCAACCCTTAAGTACGTGCGAGGGCTGAAAAAAAACTCAAAATGAATTAATCCAACTCTCGCATCGGTCTGATATTTATATACGATTGTCTTAAAGTAATAAAAAAGCTGGAAACATTTTTTGGCGCGATGCTACCCTTAAAACTACTCCTTTTCAACCCTCAAGTTCGAGCGAGGGCCGAAAAAAATTTAAAATGAATTGATCCAACTCTTGCACAGATCTAACATTTTTGGACGATCGTCTTAAAGTCATAAAAAAGCTGGAAAAATTTTGGCGCGTTGCTACCCTTGGAACCACCCCTTTTCAACCCTTAAGTACGTCCGAGGACCGAAAAAAATTCAAAATGAATTGATCCAACTCTCGCACCGTTTTGAAAATTTTGGACGTCTTAAAGTCATAAAAAAGCTGGAAATTTTTTTTTGGCGCGGTGCTACCCTTGGAACCATCCCTTTTCAACCCTAAGTACGTCCGAGGGCCCCAAAAAACATCAAAATGAATTGATCCAACTCTCGCACCGTTCTGAAATTTATGGACGATCGTCTTAAAGTCATAAAAAAGCTGGAAAAAAATTTTTGGCGCGATGTTACCCTTGGAACCACCCCTTTTCAACCTTCAAGTACGTCCGAGGGCCGAAAAAAACTCAAAATGAATTAATCCAACTCTCGCATCGGTCTGATATTTTTATACGATTGTCTTAAAGTAATAAAAAAGCTGGAAATTTTTTTTCGCGCGATGTTACCCTTGGAACCACTCCTTTTCAACCGTCCTCTCAACCAACTCTCGCATCGGTCTGAATTTTTTATACGAGCGCCTTAAAGTCATAAAAGAGGTGGAAAATTTTTTTGGCGCGGTGTTACCCTTGGAACCACCCCTTTTCAACCCTCAAGTACGTGCGAGGGCCGAAAAAATTCAAAATGAATTGATCCAGCTTTCGCATCGTTCTGAAATTTTTGGACGATCTTCTTAAATGCATAAAAAAGCTGGAAAAAAAAATTTGGCCAATGCTACCCATGGAACCACCTTTTTTCAGCCCTTAAGTACATGCGAGGGCTGAAATTTTTTTTAAATAAATTGATCCAACTCTCACACCCTTTCAAAATTTTTGGACGATCTTCTTAAAGGCATAAAAAAGCTGGAAAATTTTTTTTGGCGCAATGCTACCCATGGAACCACCTTTTTTTTAACCCTTAAGTAATTGCGAGGGCTGAAAAAATTTTAAAATAAATTGATCCAACTTTCACACCCTTTCAAAATTTTTGAACGACCGTTTTAAAGTAATAAAAAAGGTAAAAAAAAATTTTTGGCGCTATGTTACCCTTGGAACCACCCCTTTTCAAGCCTCAAGTACGTCCGAGGGCCGAAAAAAAAATCAAAATAAATTGATCCAACTAACTATGGAAAAATTAATAAACAGATCAATAAAAATAATTCTGTAATGCAATGGGACATATTTCTTTTAAAGTTTTACTTTTTTATTTTTTTTTATAAAAGAAATGTCACTTCCATGGATACGCGGTCACTTCCATGGAAAACATTTTTTTTAAACTCCCTCTAATTAAGGGTTGTAGGGGCCGCGAGCTCAGCGACTATTTTTTCGATATAGAGTAATACCTAAACTTGGACAATTTACCATAATTTTAAATAAAAAGACGTCTTCCCAATGACTGTCTAAAAACTAAATCTCCAATCATCAGTTGAATGTAAGCTAATGTGACTTTAGTAACTAAATTATTTTATAATAAACATATTATTTGGGACCCTAATTAGTGCAATTCTCATTATATAATTGTTTTTTTGATTTTTTTTTAAGTTTATCATTATTTTTAAATAAACACACACTTAACAAAATGTTTAAATTTTCAGACTTTTCCCCCCGGTTTTTAGACTGTTTTTCGACTTGTCCAATTAAAATTTTACGTATTTCTGCTCATATTAATTTGTGGCTTAACATTAAAAAACAGACAATATGCGAAGACTTGGTCATATTCGACAGCTTAGTGACTTTTGTTTTAGGGGGCTTACATGAGACAGAGGTGTCACTTAGGGAAATTGGAAAAAAAAAAAACGATATTTACGTACCACTTTGAAATTTTATCAGGCATGAATACAAAAAGGCCGAGGCCACAGATCTAGGGGCACCTGACTGTGTAGGGGAAAAACAGAGCGTTAAGATCGCCGACAAAGGCTTTTGGCTTTTAGAGATCGTTATAATTCAAGTCGGGCGATTGCAAATCAGTAGTATTAAAAACAGGCATATCCACGTTGCATACAAAGGTTGCTGCTTAAAAGATAGTCTTACTTTCCAACTAACAAGTTGGATAGACTTCTACAGCTTTATTTAGTTCTAAACATAGTCGAAATTCGACTACTGGAAGAAGTCCGCTCATCTAAAGCACTCTTTAAAAAATTTTTAAATTTTTTACGGACACCACGCCGATTTTCATAATTTTTTATACGGGGGGGCGCTGATCACGAATCTAAAATTATTTTTTTCCGGAAACCTTTGGTTTTTTGAGTTATGAGGCCTCCAAGTAGACTAACCTCGAAATAAAATTTTTAAAAATTCCCCCTTTTTAAACGATTACCACCAAAATGGAACATACACTGATTGGGCATTATATTTTAAAAGGAATACAATAAATTTACAAAGTTTGTTGCTTATTTTTAGAAAAAACACCTCAAATAAATCAGTTTTTATATCTTGACAACCTAATTATAATCAGGCAACCACTTATACATCACATATCTTCTTACAAGGTACTAAAAGTGATTTATTTTAGATAATTTTTACTTTAAAGAGACAATAAATTATTGTAAATTTCAGTGATTTTTTAATATATAAGTGCCTAATTAGTGTATGTTCCCATTTTTGGTAATCAGTTTAAAGAAGGAAAATTTTGAGGTTAGTTCATTTGGAGGCCTTATAACTCAAAAAAATTTGGAGAAAAATAATTTTAGATTCCTGACCCCTTTTAAAAACCCCCGTATGCAAAAATTCATAAAAAATCGGCTGGTGTCCAAAGAAAATTTTACCAACTCTCTAAAAACTGTGAATTCCATTAAAAAGACGACCTAAAATATCTTAAAGGCTAATAAGTTGAAAATATTGACTGGTTGATAACTTGAGTCTTTTTATACAGTTCCCTATAAGGCTACACTTTGGGCGCCACTTTTGGAAAATTATTTTATTCCTACTGTTGTCTGTAAGTTGTGTTTCCTAAAGAATTGATTGATTGATTGATTGATAAAGTAAATACCAATTGAGGTTTTGTCCGCCTCGACCTGCAGCCTACAGGGCTTTGGTATCTCTTTTAATTTGTTTCAGTTAAAAGGTTTGACATTAGACAGGTGTAGTAGCCCTTTTACTGTTCTTTTCTGGTCCCCAGCCTCCTGGTGGTTAGTGTCCCCACCATGAAGTTTTGATTTGTTCTCAGTATGTAAGTGCAGGGCACTCATATATGATGTGAGAGGCTGTCTCTTCCTCTTCGTCACATAGTCCCAAATGGGTTCTTCTCTAGATGCCCTGTGTGCATATGTTTTCTTAGGGTGCAGTGTCCGGTTTTAATCCTGTCCTATCCTAATCGTTCCTATTTAGTTTTATAGTTCCTTGTCAATGCTTTCGATGGTGAGTCCAGCTTGATTTACTTGTTTTGCCGGAATGGGTTCAAGCTGATGATGTTTGTTTGAATCCACCGAGTCATGTAGCCCGGGTTTCAAAGGCTTTGGTTTTCTAAAAACAGGTTCGGACCCACAAACATTGCGGGAGCCTCGCCTGGCCAGGGAGTCTGCATTTTCATTGCCCTGTTTTCCCCCTGTTTTTCCTGGCACCCGGGGAAAGTGTAACTTTGTTGTGGTTAGCCAGGTTTAGGAGGCATTGCAGACAGTTCCAAACCAACCTTGAGTTGACTTGTTGGGATGCCAAACCCAATGGCCGCTTATTATAAAGTATAATGTCCCTGCCCTTATATCTCCTCCTCCAATTCTCCCCAGACAAATTCAATGGATATATTTCCGCCTGGAAAACAGGGGCCCTTTTCCCCAAGGGAAGCATAAGCATTGAACCTGGGGGTTTAATGTATTCCTGCGCCGGCTCCATTGTCAGTCTTGGATCCATCGGTATAAAACCAATTTCCGGGACTGACCGGAGATCCTCACTACCGCCCCAGGTAAGCTGGGTTTTGTTGGTCTTGTTATTTATCCGTTTTGGCTTGTTACTGCCCTCTCAAATATTGGGTTTGTCGTTATTCTGGTGTGTCCTAGGGCCCGGCCCAGAGCACCGGTTGCCGTTACATTTCAGCCTGTATGCCCCAATCCTCGCCTCCGCCTTAATAATTATACCAAGAGGGGGAGGCTTAGTAGGGTTTCCATGGCTGCAGTTGGAGTGCTTCTAATAGCTCCCGTTATACAGAGACATGCTAGTCGCTGGGTTTGGATAACTCCAGCTCTGCTTTCTCTTTCTATTTTGGCCACGAGATAGTTGAACCTGAGTTATCAAGTCTTACCACAGCATGTACAACCGTGTACTTGGGGGCTGAAATCCCCAATTCTTACAGCTCTTTTTAGCCATTAGAGCCATTTTGCCCTTATTAATACATTCTGCATATGTGGATTCCAGGTTAGCTTAGAATCCAGAGTTAATCCCAAAGGGACTTTACCTCCTGAACATAGGAGTGTGGTACCGAAAAGTGAGGAGATTTTAAATCATCCAGCTTCCTTCGTCTAGTGAAGGGTATTACCAGTTTTGCCAGGATTAACAGTAAGGTTTTCCTTGTTGCACCATCCCTCCACAATTTCGTGCCCTTTGCATAAGCTCCGAGGTTGTTTTGTTATGCTTCCCCACGACAAGTATAGTGATGTCATCCGCATACCCCTGGGTATAGAAGCCATTATTATTCAGTTCCCCGGAGTTGTCAACCCATATCCCACAGTAGTGGGGATGAACCCCTCCCTGTGGGCGTCCGAATGACACCTCCATTGTTTGCTGTCGTTGCTTGCGCTCGTCTGCCAAGTAACATGTTGTTTATCCCCTACAAATGGTGTCGTTAACATTATGTTAAGAAGAATAGTATTTAAAATGATTGAAGACAAATTCCCTGTAATCCGTCATATTCGCGTCCGTACAAATCTTGTTGATGGTACCCTGTAAGCTTCTCACTACTATTTGAACAGGTGTGGTATAGTAGTACCAATACAACAGGTAAACGTTCTTATTTTTCCACGCATGTGCCTAGCCATATAATCTGTTACCTGTACCTGTCAGGTAAAATAAGCAGTAAAACTTTTCAATACTGCGTGTATCAGTATTAGAGTGCTTCGATTTGTACCTTTAAAATTCGGCTACAAATTCGTTGTGGTTCGTGCAAACAAGTGTCACTACAATGGAATAATAATTTGAACGTCAGGTAAGCCAAATTTGGGGATAATTTTGCGTTAAACTACGGATTTACTGTTAGTTCTATGCCGTTGTATCGTATAGTGGCTACGCCACGGTGGCTTTGATTTAAATAATTAGCAGAGTAAATTTTTATAGCACTGAGTATTTATTATTTTGCTCCGAGCGATTATTTTATGTCCGATTTAAGAGAAATCGAACTTTTCTTAAGATTTTTTTGTTTACAAATATTTAAGTCTCATCCTTGTACGCCCACCTGTTCCCAGTGTATTTCTATGCTTTTTTTTATTTGTTCACTTTATAAAATATGCAACAAAACCTTAAATGTCTGAGATACCTCACGCTGAATTCTTACCTCATTCTTCACATTCCATTCTTACATGGCCAAAGGTGTGGCGCATTATTGGGTACCTAATAGTTTTGTTTCGATAATGTTATTTTAATTATTGTAGGCTTTTTGCTTTCGTTTTTAAAAGCATATTCCAAAAATAATATTAAGCATCCATCAATTGTCAATTACCTTAATTAATTACCTAAATAATTTACAAGTTAACCTTATAAGCAAAAATATTCTGATCTATTAACATTTTGTGAACGTAAGTGCCTATTATCCATTATCATTTAAGCAAGGAGTTAACCGGTAATTATTTTTAATAATTTTTATTTAACAAAAAATATTTATTAACTACGAAAACTTTGGATAAATAATCTTATCAAGTTATCAGCTTATATTGTTTTTAGACCATATTTTTTCACATTTTGCCCCTGATTATCGATCGCATTGTGTTAGTGTACCGTCATACCTTTATTTAAAGAGGTTCATAAACAATTATAAAGCCTATAAATCCATAAAATTAATCACGCACCATCATAAAAACGTACAATTATCTCTAACATTTAAGAATTTAATTTGCACTCAAGTCACATACACGTTGGTTGCATTACTGAGAGTTTTTTGTTTTCAGTTACTTACTTGGATGTTAAGAACTGCAAATATGTAAGAATTATTATTGTAAAGTTAAAATAAGTTTCTATAAAAACTTATTAATTTTTAATAATTTTCTTGCTTTAAGAGCGTTTATTTGCTTCTTGGAATTCTTTTACGCCTAGTTGCAAATTACATTAGTAAATAAAAATTGACTTTTTTTATGACATGAATAAAATGAGGTGATTAATATTATTATATAAAACTTGCCCAAAAAGCAGAAAATGACCTTAGATTTATTTCATCGCCCATAGTTTTTTTTGCTATAAATCCTTGTTTTCTTCTAACATATATAACGATAGATAAACTTTATTAATAATTTAAATGTATCTTAAAATTTCGTTTCCTATTTTTTACGGCGGTTTTTCGTTTCTGAAGTATTACTTAACAATGACCAGCAATATTCAACCAGCAAAGTTACATTCCATTTGCCCTGATATTGTTTTTTCATGGAAGAAATGTCTTGGTGAAGTCATTTCCCATGTTCGTCATTTACAACTCTCAAATTAAAAAAATCGAGATTAGAGTCCACAAAGACAATTTACATCCTATTTCTTTATAAACACTCACAACATCTTATAATGACCAGCTTTCACATTTCCATGAAAATACCTAACAACTGATTTAAAGGCAACCCAAGCTCGTAATTCCGTTTCATTTAGCATATTATCAATTATTTTTCTTTTATTTGTGGATCTACAAATACGCCCTCTTTAATTTTTTCGTCGCTAAATCTCGATTTTTTTTTTAGATACAAGAACCCTGTTTCATTTCGATACATTGATATAACAAAGCTCTTCATTATTCCCAATTTAATATGCAAGGGTAGAAGTAATACCTTTTTTGGATCAACTTGTGGTTCATTAGTAACATTTTTTAGTCCCGGAGTTAGTGCTTCCTTCTAACAGGATGCGTTTTTAAAAATGTTAGTTACGTATGTAACCTATAAATACGTATGTTAAGTAATATCTATGGGTGATAGAAATTTAACTTTAGAATACCAAAATACATTACAAAAATATCATGTCACAAATCCGGCGTTTATCAGTGTTATTTAAGATAATTTTAAATCAAACACTTTAAAGAACAACTATAACTATAGTAGTGTAAAGTTAGTTATAAAAGTCGAACCCTTATAAGTTTTTATAAAAGTTATGGTCTGGTTTTCCTTAAAGTACTTGTAATATACATCCTTGTATCTTTGTATATGTTTTTACTATCTTAATTAATAAAATGGAGTATCACAGTGATATATTACGCTTAAAGATCATAGATCTTGATATATGCTGAGCTGAATATGCACTTGATTACATTTTAACTGGTATCTACCTCCCTTCGTGAATATAAACTGATTATTTTCTTCCAGCACAGCATTTTTTCCTATCCCTAAAAAGAGACACTAAATAAAACAACCATGGCGTATCGCAACGGTTACTCCAGGGATGAGAGAGATCTAGACAGAGACCTAAGGGATGAAGGGAAGCCTCCAATTCATATCATTGAACATTTGGCAACGTTTAGCGTGTCTCAAGAAATGGGTATTTTATACCCAGTAGATGGGATGAGAAGGTTGCGCCAAATGGAACAAACCAATGGTATTTGGTCACAAAAAATGCAGCTTTGTCTTGACCATCCATGGGTTCTTATTTTGGACGAATCTGGGGTAAGTTAGAAAATTTTAAAAGTATGCCAAAGTTAGTTTTCGTACCACCCACGATTCCATGTAGTAAAAAATATTACACCGGTCAAAAATATTTCATTAAATTAATACAATCGGACGATACTTAATCAAGACCTTCTGGCCAAGGAAAAAAAACTCCGTTTAATTATTGTGGGCATTTAATATAACTTTCCTTTTAATTTTTAACTCTTCAAAAAAATCGTTTACGAAGTCCACCACTTACAAAATTGGTCAAAATTAAGGACATATAAAAATATAGACACTTGTATTTACCTTAAAATTGTCTGACACCTATATAAAACACTTATGGCCGGTTGCACCAACAATTTTAAGGAACCCTTAGCGTTAGGTATTCCTTAAATCTCCAATGTAGCCAATCACATTGCTTGTTTGGCCATTTTAGGGATTACCTTGTGCTAAGGGTTTCTTAAAATTTTTGGTGCAACCGGCCATTAGTACTATAGTAATATGGATGGTTTCCAACACTTTGAAGGCAAACCGATTCGAAGCGTCGTCGTCGTTTGAGTCGTCGGTGTACAGGGTGTTCAAAAACTCCCAAATGCGAGCCTCATCATTGGAATCTCGGAAACTTGAAGAGGTACGAGCTCGGTTAAATGAAGGCAAAGTTGTCCAATTTGATGCTAATCAAAAAGCCATCTTAAAAATTTTAAATACCTCCAAAGACTTGAAAAATAATAATAATATTCGCGATTTCATTTTCATTTTTTATGACACTTTTTTAATAGATATAACAAAATAAATTTTACATTCTCATCGCTACTTTTTCTGTTCTACAAGACTGTTATTAGATTTACACACCGACGTTTCGTCATTGAGCTGCCTTTATCAACTTTGTTTTGTTAAATACGGTCCTTGACTTTTTATTACGGATTTTAAGAGCTTTATAGATTCCAAATCAAATGATGTATCGCACTTATTCGGAAAAATCATTTTAATGTTTTCCGAGTAAGATCCTACCAAAAATCTATTATCTGTCTCTTTCTGACACATGATTTATTATGTTAATTGCCAATAATATGAATTTTTCGAATTAGTGCGATACACAATTGGTTTTGGGACCTTAAAAGCTCTTAAAAGTCCATAATAAAAAATCCAGGGCGTATTAAAAAAAAAGTTGATGATGGCAGCTTAAAGACGAATTGTCGGTGTGTAAATTAATATCACTTTCTTGTAGAACAGAAAAAGTAGCAATGGGAGTGTGAAATTTATTTTGTTATATCTATTCAAATCAGTCATAAAAAAATAAAAATGAAACCGCAAATATTAGGTTTTTTTAAAAAGTCTTCAGATGTATTCGAAATTTTTAAACTTTTAAGGTGGCATTTTAATCAGCATTAAATCGTATCTCTTCAAGTTTCCGATATTCCAATGATTGGGCTCGAATTTGGGACACTTACTTGGCCAAATGTGTTTTTTTCAATGGATACGAAATTAACTATAAATATATATTTTAAAACTGCTCACTTCTTCACATAAAAATCGAACAAATCCCCGAAAAAAAAAAAGATTTTTTAAGTGTAAATAAAGAACAAGGCGTGATTTTAAATCAGAAAGTAATAATTTTTTTAACGTAATAAATAGCTTTGTTTATAAATATACATTAAGCATTGTTACTTTTTAAATATTAAATTCATAGACGTTTATTGCACAGTGGATTTGGCAGTAAAAAATATTATACCATACATCTCTTTACGGACCATCTCTAAAAGCCCCGAACTTTTTACTTTGCCAGCTCCTTCATCGCCTGAGTATTTAATTTAGACTGTTAAACCTGCTGACTGCAGAGGTATTTCCTTGCCCTTTAAACGTCCAAATCTTTAAGTCCCATATTAATAAACTACCTTTTACTTTATTTAAGACAGCCACGGTATGTACGCATGCTTAAGACTTAGCAAACATAAAAACAAAAATAATTTTTTTATTTATAATTTCCTTTATTAAAACCAATATTTTTTAAATAGCTTTGGCCTATACTCGTGATAAAGCTAGGAGGAGAGATATACTATTTGCATACAGAGTGGGGCACCCTAATAGGTATATAGCAATGGACCGGACGAATTTGCAATCGTCCGCTATTTGTGTATGCATTCTTTTTTGTTCAGTAAGAAACAACAAAAAAACACAATTTTCAGTTTGTTGGGAATTATAAAAGTTACTGAGGATTGAACGAAAGCGCGCCGGTTGGTCGCGCGAACCTCCGCTGCAGTGATTAGAGGGTAATCGCAAATTCGTCCGGTCCATTACTATATTCCTAGTAGGGTGCCCCTGTCCGGATAATAGCTTAGGCTTAATCTTCTGATAAACCTTAAGGAGCATTTAGACGGGCTATTTTTTAGAGCAATATCTTCCCGAAAATGTATAGCCGGTATGTTGTGGGCAACATTGCAGCCATCTAAAGAGATATCGCCGTATGGCCGAGCAATATCGCCGGAATATTGCCGGGATTTAAACACTATTGCAGTTAGTGGCTGATGTGTTGCCGAGGAAGTCGAACTGCCTTGGATAATTTTGAGTGTTGCTCGGATAGCCCTTCGAAATTTAATTTGATTTTGGTGAACATATAAAATAAAAATGGATATATGGTGAAATGAGAAGACAATAAATTTTATTAATGCACGTCCAGAGTTGTGGGAGGTAGAAAACACCTTAAAAAAAAAAAAAAAAAAAAAAAAAAAAAAAAAAAAAAAAAAAAAAAAAAAAAAAAAAAAAAAAAAAAAAAAAAAAAAAAAAAAAAAAATCCTTTATTAAAACAATATTTTTTAAATATTTGGCCTACTCGTGATAAAGCTGAGGAGAGATATACTATTTGCATACAGACAGGGGCACCCTACTAGGTATATAGCAATGGACCGGACGAATTTGCAATCGTCCTCTATTTGTATGCATTCTTTTTTGTTCAGTAAGAAACAACAAAAAAACACAATTTTCAGTTTGTTGGGAATTATAAAAGTATGTGAACGAAAGCGCGCCGGTTGGTCGCGCGAACCTCCGCTGCAGTGCTTAGAGGGTAATTGCAAATTCGTCCGGTCCATTACTATTACCTAGTAGGGTGCCCTGTCGTATAATAGCTTAGCAATCTCTGATAAGTGTATCTTGTGTTTGCTGTAAACAGGGTGAACCCCTAAAAAAATTATTGATATTTTTATTAACCCTAATTTAAGAACTGCCTAATGGAAAAACAAAAAATAAGCATATAGCTTAGGCTTTTGCTTTTTGTAAAGCTAAATGTAACGTTAATTAAATTTATGCAGGAAAAACACCACAAAAAATTAAATTATTTTTATATTTGGTTTAGTTTAAGAACTATTTGATGAAGAAATATAGTATATTATCAGCACACAGGGGTGAATTTACGCAAAGGCGGAGTAGGCTGAAGCCTAGAGCGGCAAATTTACGATTAATTAAAAAAAATGTAATCGTAAATTTTAATGATATAATTAATGATTTTGCAGAAAAAAAGTTTCAAAGAAAAATGTTAGTATAGGGTTTTGCTTATAATTAAATAATACATAGTTCAAAAAAATACTTATTTGTTTTACCATTGTAATTTATATTTTGTTTTTATAAAGGATGATTCAAAAAGAACGCCGGATTTGAAATGATCGCCATTTTTATTTTGTTATTGTTGGCAGGATTGTTTTTGCGATTTTTGATATGTGTTATCATTGAGGTTTTGTCTTATCAAGGGATCTGAGAACCCAACAGTAATTTAAGTCACTGTTAATGGACTTCGTTTCCGAGCAATGCTCACTGATTTCCTATGCCCTCAATTGAATCCAATGAACATTGAGAATTTTTGGACAAAGGAATAGCGTGTAGGGCTAGTAGGGGAGATCATATGTCCGATATTGTTTTTGACGTTTGAAACCTCAAGATTTTCTGAAACGAATGGCGTGATTTTTTTGCTTTTTTTATGAAAATAAACTAATTTTATAGCCCTTTTAAATCCGTCGTTCTTTTTGAATTACCCTTTATTATGAAATTTGTTTTTTTTAATTGTTATTTCGTTTTCTTTATGATTTAATTGTGTTGAATTTGTTTATTAAATTTTTATAAGAATTAACTTTCTTTTAATGCTAAATTTTTTGTTCTGATATCTAAAAAATATTGACATATTAGGGCGGCAAAAATAAATTAGCCTATGGGCGGCAAAAAGTTAAATCCGGCCCTGTCAGCACAGCTGATAGTCCAAGAGCCCATGACATATGTTTCATGAAGTGTTTGATTCAGGTGGAAATTTCACATAGTTGTCTAGATAGAATAGATGAGTGAGTAATCGACTGATTGCCTGACCCACCTGGGTACAGTAGGTACTTCACATACTGAAAAAGTGTGAAGAAAAATTGTTAGCCAAAAAGTTGTTTAAAATAACAACTAAAAAGGAAATAACTTTGGGGGTTTATTTTAAACCAAACCACTCCAAAGTTGTATTTCTTTAAATAAAAAACAGTAGAGTCCGACCGAAACTGGTTTTCCGGCCGAAATCGAAACCGAATATTCGGCCGTGGCTTCAGTTTCGGCCGAAACCCAAACCGAAACTTACGTGGTCAAGTACCAAATTCCTTAAAATACTGTAATTTGGTGCATTTTACCATTATTCTGCATTATTAGAACATCAATTTCGGCAAAAGTTTTGGCCGAAACCGAAACTGCCGCCGAAACTTGATTTTTGGTCGAAACTCGGCCGAAACCGAGACCGAACTTTCGGTCGGACACTAAAAAACAGCAATAATTTGGTTTAACAATTGGCAACCATGAAAATAAAAGTAACTAACATGGTCTACCCAGGTAGGTCAGGCAATCAGTCGATTACTTACTCATCTATCCTATTAAAATCACTATGTGAAATTTATACCTAAATCAAAGACTTCATAAAACATGTGTCATGGGTTCTAAGACTATGAGGCTTATGCTCTTAATAAATTTAAGTCAACAGTTAGTCTATTTAGAGCTATAGAGCGAGAGCGCTTTATAAAAAAAATATATATTTTTCTGGTTGCAATTAAGTAACAAGGGAAGTTTAGGTATTGCAATAATTTTGATTGAATGTATTGAACTTGTACTACAGAATTTTAACTTTTTGGTAGAAGTTTTAAAGGTTAGAACACAAATGCGTGCTGGCAACGCGTGTATAGAGACTTTAATTTCCATATATAAAAAAATACTATTACAACTTTGGCAAATTGGCAAAAAAAATTGTTGTCAACTTCCTTTTATGTTTTTTGGTTTGATGAAAAGCTCTTCCATGCAAAATTTCATTAAAATCGCTGAATAACCGTAGAAGCTAAAAGGCTGAGACTTCCACAGGAGGACATAACAAAATTGTAAATTCTGTAAAATAAAAAAATACATTACTTCTTTAATGTCTAATAGATCGGGAGATGATGACAGGTGATGGTCTCGCATTTTATACCGCATGTCCTTTTAACGGTTGATAATTAACCCTAAAATGTGAAAGGTAGACACGTTCTTGGCCGCCGCACGCTCTCCCGTTATAAGGAAAAGCGCTTTTTTTTTTGCGAAGAATTTTCGTGTTTTTCCATGTTATTATACTGCCTGCCGTTGTAGCATAAGGAAGTACAAACAAATTGAAACTGTAATAATTGATGGCATGCAATTCGCAGCGGTCAAAAGGGCTCAAAGGGTTATGATAAGAATAAAAAAATTAAATCGAATTTCCGTGTTTTCAAATTGCATGCCAACGTAAAGAATTAAAGTTTTAATAACAAAAACACTCGTTGGTAATACAAGGGGCATGCGCCCCTTGTATTACCAACGATAAAAAATTTGGGAAAAACTCTGTTAACATTTAGTACAAATTTTCCGTGATCTCAAACTACCCCTAATAAGTATAAATATTAATTTTATAACCAAATAATTTTCTAATGCAAATGGCATGCATGTTGAATAAGACCATCGTATTATAAATAATAATAGTTGCATAAAATATTGGTAACATTTCCGTGTTTTTAATTTGCATGCCATTTTGTATTTTATTAAAAAATATTATTCTAAGTTTATTGCGAAAATGGCATGCAGGTTAAATAAGACCATCGCATTTTTTAATAATAATAAAATTGCAAGTTTGCTAAGTTTATGGCGAAAATAACATGCATGTTGAATAGGACCATCGCATTATAAATAATAATAAAAGTTGCACAAAATAGTCGAAATATTTTCGTGTTTTTGATTTACATGCCGTTTTGTATTTCATTAAAAAATATTATTCTAAGTTTATGGCGAAAATGGCATGCATGTCGAATAAGACCATCGCATTATAAATAAGAATAATAGTTGCACAAAATATTAAATCTAACCATTTTCTTTTATTTAACTAATTTGGATCAAGCTTCATGCATGCCATTTTTTATTTTAGCTTACAATAATATTTACTAACACAATAATACAAAGCGGCAAGCAAGAAAAAGTCACGGAAACAATAATACAAAGCGGCATGCAAGAAAATATCACGGAATTTTTCAGATTTTTGTTACAATTGAGAAATTAATGTTTATTCAATTTTTCCACATTTTTTTATGTTGGGCTGTAGCTACATGCATGCCATTTTCGTCAATAACTTGACATAATATATATTAACGAAATACAAAACGGCATGCAAAAAAAGTCACATAAATTGGCACAGAATCTTTTGCAACTTTCGTCAAGCATGCCTCTATTTTGCGACATCCTGGTGTGCATTTCAAATTTCCTACTATTTATTAATTATACAAATTAAGTACCTATCTTTCTAATGGCATGCAGTTTGGAATCACAAAAAATCGGTACTAAATGTTAACAGAGTTTGCCCGAAATTTTCTATCGTTGGTCATACGAGGGGCGCATGCCAATTTTTCCAGAGTGTTTTTGTAATTAAAACTTCAATTCCTCACTTTGGCATGCAATTTGAAAACACGGAAATTTGATTTAATTTTTTTATTTTTATCTTAACCCTTTGAACCCTTTTGACCGCTGCAAATTGCATGCCATCAATTATTACAGCTTCAATTTGTTTGTACTTCCTTATGCTACAACGCCAGGCAGTATAATAACACGGAAAAACACGAAAATTCTTCGCAAAAAGAAAAGCGCTTTTCCTTTGAAAGCGTGCGGCGGCCAAAAACCCGTCTACATTTTACATTTTAGGGTTAATTTCAACCATTAAAAGGGCATGCGGTATAAAATGGGAGACCATTACCTGTCATCATCTCCCGATCTATAACCATAAACAATGAATCGCACTTGTACTATCGTTTGGTTTCTGTTAAAAAATGTTTGTTATAGGATGGTTGACTAGCTAATTTATGTCAGCCACCCACTTGAGAAAATCCTTAAAGGAATACCTGTGCAGGACGCACCGGCGGCCTGCACAGTCCGAAAAACAAAGGCGTTCTTACACACGCACACTCCGGAAATCCTTAACGTTAGGACTGCGCAGTTTTTCCTCTTAGATATGCGAATTTGAAAATCGCCCATTTTACTACTGACTGACTCACTCACTCACTTACTCATCAAAATTATGGGGCCCTTTCCAAAGGAGTTGAAACTTAAAATTTGGTATATAGGTGGGTTTTAGGGCACAACTAAAAAAAAAACTGAAAACAGCACATTTTATTCGGAAGGCCTTGAAACAGGGGCGGTAATATCGTCTATTTAGGAGGTATTTTAGAAGATCGCAATCTGAGGTGAGGTCAGAATTGTCTTGGAATTTAAAATGCAGGCAGGATTTTTTATTGCCTTTATTAAACTCAGAAAAGAAGAAAGAAATCTTTCTAAAAACACTTATGTAAAATAAGGGCCAAGTTCCTATCCAAAGATCTCGGTTCTTTTTTTGACTTGGCAAGTTTTTTACTGATCGGTCTATATTAATTCTTTTTCTACTTTTTCATTCGTTATCGCATGGTTACATAAAAAAATCTCGTTTAGAAGACAAACAATAACCAAAATTATTTCAAAACGACGCGATATAAGCAAAAATCGGCTCCCACCCCCACGTGTTAATCGCTGGAATCCTCACGGTTATATTCAATGTGAACATCGAACCGAGACAACACCTCCATCACTTTCCAGAGCTCTGGTTTCGTACACCGATGGTTCAAAGATAGATGATGGAGGTGTATTTGAAGCACAGCTTTCCAGTTGGTAAGCAAGCTACAGTATATCAGATCGAAAAATATGCTATCCAAGCAAGCGTTTAAGAGAATGTGAATAAGAGATTTCACAACCAACCACTTTCTCAGACAGTCAAGCAACCCTGAAAGCCTTGAATTTCCACCGTTCTACATCCAGGATCACGATGGTGCAGTCAAGCATGACCAGAAAGAACTTGCCGCCAGAAACAACAGCTTATAACTTTCCTAAGTTCTTGAATTCTCGGAAATAGAAGGCAGATGAAGTAGCTGGTTCATCTAAAAATTTCAACGGTCCAAAGCCAGTTGAGGCGACTAAAACAACAATAGACAGATTGTCCCAAAAACAACATACAGTAAAGCGCACCGTACTGCGAACATAGGAGGCTCCTGGGCGATTTTGGATGTACCCAATTCTAAAATACCAATAATAATTTTGTGGCTTGTATTTCAATTTCCGTCTCGTTTCCTCACGTGGTTCATTTTTGGTTGGGACTGGTGGGGAGTGCGGTGATAAATTCGGAAGAATTATCTGCCCAGTTTAGTTCTGTACTACGTTTTTATTTTTAGTAAGAGGATGCAGTGTTTATAGGCAAGTAGCAGGAGCTAGCTAGCGTCAACCGACTTCGATCGGATTTCTAAAATAAAAGAATTTTCTCAAATAAATAATGGAACGTAGAAGATATTCTTAAAAAAATAAATTAATGTGCATTCATAGAATAAAAAAAGAAAAACTCTTTGAAGTTATCGAAGATGCTCAAATAAACCACCTTCTTGAGCCAAACAATAACCAAGATTGTCATAAAACGCCTTCTGACATTTGCTAGAATGCTGAGGGTAATAATCCTAAAAAATTTTCAATTTATAATTGCAATTCTTGTAGATTATTAGCCCTATTCTCCTGGAAACCATAAATTTGTGATTTTACGTGACCCAAGAAAAAAATATCATTATTTTCCTTTTCCATTACAGTTTCACAAAATTGCATTCGTCTAAAATGATCATCAGAGAAAATTTCATAGGTTTTTCTTACTTTGTAGGATCGGTATCCATTTTTCTCAGCACTCTACCCACTGATCTTCTGCTCAAATTAACCTGTTTTGCAATTCTATTAATGAAAATTGTAGGATTTTAATAACACTTGCCACTACCATAATTTCCTTCATTTTCCTTTCGTTGTTTTCTTCTGGGACACTATCATGTTTATGTTTTTTTGGAGATAACAACCAAATGTCAGAAGGTTTTTAATGACTCGGTGAATAGTGGAAATCGTGGAGTCGGCCTGGTTGGAAATAAATTAATAAATAATTCCTAATTCCCCTAACAGGATTTTCACGGTGATACCATTTAATAATTTTAATTTTCTCTTCCAGTTCGTAAACATCCATTATTAATAATTATTATTTTATTAAAAAAAAACTTTTGGTCGCAAATAATCGACACAGTAAAACTTTAGCTGTCGAGCGTTCGATAGTAAAGAATTATTTCAGGAATAAACGTATTGAGTTCGCTTTGCCGGCCGACGCGCGTCTTATGAATTTGTTTACCGAAAATTATTAATCGATAAGCAATGCGTGCGGCGTTTTTAGGTACATCCAAAATGCTCCAGGATTGTCCTATGTTCGCAGTTGTCTGCGCTTTACTGTATAGATCGGTAGCATGCGTAACCTGGTCAATGACATGCAAAGGAACTCTAGGCGACCCTTTTAAGAAACTAACAGGTCCTCCATCTGGATCGCACTCAAATACGACAAGTAGTGGGACTTTTGACAAGTCACAGTCATCTAAGGAACCAATTGCAAAAAATGAGCATACATCCAAATTCGTAATCTGTATTAAGATAATATTTTAAAAAAAGATAAATTATTGATAAAGACTTAGTTGCCACCTATTTCCACTTTTATTTTATTTTTGTAATAAAATGATAATTTCCATTGGTTAATTATTGATATTGTTTAAAATTGGCTAAGTCTGAGGGGAGGGCCTAAGACAACTGCCCCACCCCCAGTCTAGGCCACTGATCAACGTGTTTATGTCTGAGCCTTTTCTTATTAACTTTATATTTTAGTATCCAAGATAGTGTAGTGTGGTTATTTTTTCTGACTACTTTTGTAAGGACTTGGACACAGTCCTGCCTTGGTTTAACATTAATTTTGCCGAAACTGATCGCTTTTATAAGCGCTTGTCTGTCAGGATCGATGGCTATGGTTTTTTTTAATCTAGGGACCGTCCACAAATGCTTGGGGTGCTGGGTGCCTTAAGTGTGGTACAGAAGTTTATTAACACCGAACTTAAATATTTGGAAATTTGGAGGAGAAGGAAAAACATCTGTAGGCAGTAGGTTTCACAGTCTAGAAATTCTAAGTATAAAGGAACGAACAAAGTGAAGTTCTGTTTAGAGACCTCTTAAATTCGACTGTAAAGGGATGCATAAAAGTGGCACTACGTGTTGCTCTGCTGGGATCTGCCAAAGGGGAAATTATACTGGCTAATGGCTCGAAGCAGACTCTGTAAAAATACCAATACAAGAGCAACATATCTCATACAGCCCGTCGGTAGACAAGAGAAGGAAGCTTTTCTGTAAGCGTGGGATCATTTAAAAGGAGGACAGCTCTTCTTTAAATGGAATCCAGAATTTTTAGAGTTGTGGAAGACGCCTTTTCCCAAACATGAGAAAAATATCCTAAGAGGGCTGATTTGATATACATCGGGAGTACACAGATTAAAAGGGGAGAAATACTTTCTAGGTCAAAAGAAAAATTCGAGTTTTTTTGAAGCTGCTGTGGCTAGGAATATAATGTGTTTATGCTGGTTAAGGTTCTTCTTAAAAGTACCGTCCACAAGGTTAAATGACTCTTTGTTTAGCAGAACTTGGCCACTCATAAGTTAAGAATAAGCACAAATTTACAAGTTTTGGCAGTGTTTTATGGGTTTACAAACTCTTTCTTAAACACCGGTAATGACAATTGCTTAATCTTCGACCATTTGCGTAATTTTCCTTTATTCATTATACTTACGTAATTTTTATTTTAAAACTGGCTATGATACAGAGACATTTCTAAAAAATCTATAATGAAGTAATAACCTAATTATACCAAAAAAAAAAAATGAAAACAAAATTGATATTAACGATTATAATATTATCGTCAGTGGTTAAACAATAGATCAGTGGATTAACTTTATCTTTTATAGAATAAACTGAATCATTATGATTAATTATATGCACATTCTTATAGTTAGTGGTGGAGATTGTTTAGCCAATTATTACATACATATGCATCGTACCGCCTTTTGTATAATGAAATATATTTTTTTTTAATTTATAGAAAATCATTTTATTTTTTACCTTGAGACAGTCTACAAAGGCCTAAAGACAAAGTATTAAAGTATCGTGGGTGTTTTAAGAGTGGTAAGAGGTAGTTTATTAACACGGGACCATTGGCGTATCTAGGGCTATCTTCCAGGGTGTTCTGACCCCTGAGAAAAGATGTCCGATGAAGCGGAGATGACCTTCAAATGTAGAATTAGTGAACACGATATGCATCATAATCACACACACACACACACACACACACCCTATTTTATTGCGAGCGAGTCACCCCGTGTCAACAAGTGCGATTTTTTTTTGAAGAGCGGAACTCAAAACCAACAATAAATAACTTTGTTATAAGTTGGGGTAATCCGAAGTAGTGTTTATGATTACCCGACTTTTGCGACTGGGTTTTGAACATTACACTTTTTAAATTTGTAATATTTAGTTCGTTCCCAAGTAAGGCCCAAATAATGTTAATAAATGGGCAATTACATATAATTTAAACATAGGATTGTTTTGTTAAAAAAAGTGTGTTTAACAGAATATAACGTCAATTGTTTTTTAAGAGAACTAGGTACCTACTAGAAGTTTAAAGCTCATTTAAAAAAATATATAGTAAATTATTTTAGCCAACTTGATCCCCGTTATTTATTTAAAATATAAATTACTTTTATAGTTATTTTTTGAAAACCCCCTGTTAAAACATTGCTAAAAGTGTAGATAATAATGTTCACGTTGAGTGTCCTATTAAAAGTTCTGGAAAACCAAAAAAATAACTTTTTGAAATTTGGCATACGGCCATAATAGATGATAATCTACCTTATAAAAATATTTTGGCCAGTGTAGCGTTGCCGAATCTACCCGAAACCAATGGCAACATAGGAACATTGTAATTTTAAATAGAACATCCTATACTTTATTACATATTCGGATCCTTCATAAAATTCTAAGTAATTTTGGTTAACATCTACCTATACCTATCTCCAACCGTTTTTGAGAAAATAATTAAATACGAGTACTATGTTTTTTTGGAAACATGTTAAAAAAGGTTTAATATTTACGTGCCTAACCAAACTGGATACTAGATTTTTTTAGGGTTAGACAATGCATGTACCTAAATGCTATAATAGCGATATATTTTACAGGGTGTTCCAAAAAATTTGCATTTTTACCAAAATTTAATAATGGTTAAAACTCAATTTTTTAAATAAGACATGCTGTATTTTATCCCATTTTCGAATAGACCAACAATTTACCTACAAAATGTCCATACATGTTTCTATACCAATTTGGTACCGTTCTTTAAATACAAGTGAATTTTAATTTTTTCATGTTTTTAAATACCATCCACAACAAAACCCCAGCTTAATTTACAATTTACCTAGGGAGGCCATGGAAGTTTCTATTTTAAACTGTCCTGACAACAATTGTTGTCAGGTGTGGTTTGTTGTGGATGGAGGACATTTGGTAGCTAAATTGTTGGTTTATTTAAAAATGGGATAAAATACAGTATGTTGTATTTAAAAAATTGAGTTTTAACCATTATTAAATTTCGGTAAAAATGCAATTTTTTTGGAACACCTGTAAAATATTATAGCATGTAAATCTTTTAGGTACATGCATTGTCTAATCTCAAAAAAAAATTCGAGTATCCAGTTTGGTTAGGCACGTAGATATTTAACCTTTTTTGACATGGTGATGTTTCTAAAAAACATAGCAATTAATTATTTTCTCAAAAACGGTAGGAGATAGGTATAGAGATATTAACAAAAATTACTTAGAATTTTGTGTAGGATTCGATTATGTAATAAAATATAGGGTGTTTTATTTAAAATTACAATGTTGCCATTGGTTTCGGGTAGACCGGCAACGCTGCACTGGCCGAAATATTTTTAGAAGGTAGATAATAACCTATTATGATCGTATGCCAAATTTCAAAAAGTTCTTTTTTTTTTGTTCTCCAGAACTTTTAATAGGACACTCAAAAGGAATCACCCTGTATATGAATGTATATGTAAACACGAATGTTCATTATGGTTAAAACAAATTATTACTTTTTTAAGTAAATAAATCAGGTTTTTTTCTTGTTTCCTATATAAAAAACTCAATTTTAAGAGATAGGAATTGACTTTTTTTATGTTAGCAAGTAACATTACGTTTTTATTTAAAAAATATGTTTAAAATTCACACTTTTTATTGTTAGAGCGACCAAAATTTAATAAGCCAGTAAAATAAGTTTGTCGCCGCTATTCTTCTTTAAAAAGAATACATTTGGCAACATTGTTTTGCAACTGTGCGATGTTGCCAGTGTTGGCAAATATACGTAACGACAAAAAAATTGCACTTGACTGGTTAAGATTGCCAAAGAGTTTAAATGTAAATCGAAGCGTCTGTATTCTTATATATCCTTGAGGAGGACTTAAATCACTATAGCCGAAATAGGTAATTGCATAAACGTCATTATCATTAGAGGTGGTGCTATATTAACCAACATAGTTATATTGTTTACTAAATTGTTAGTAGAGCTGGATTCACATTTAAATAATTTTATTTTAATTTAAAAATTGTTTAATTAAAACTGAAACAAAATTTTTAAAAAATTATTAGACAATTGAGTCAACTGTGATTTTATGCGTGGTGGTGGCGAAAACGACTGAGATTTGATAAAGAGGAATGGAAGAGTGAATCAGAGAAAAAGAGCGAGCTAACACATGAATTTATCAAAAATGACAAAGTATAGTATAACATATAGTTATTATTTGATGCTGGCCACACCCACGGAACACATGTCGAGCCATAGCTTAATTTTTATCGAAGAAACATACAGTGTGACCAGTAAAGTTTGCATTACATAAGATTTTTTGTTAATACTTTTATTCGAAATTTAAATTTGGCATCAAGGTCTGCTTTCATCAAAATGAAAATAAAGCAAAAAAATAGTAGTCTCATGATGTGCTTAATTTTAATTTTTTTTTAAATTCAAAGTGAAAAATATTAAAGAAAGTTATTTAATGCAATCAATTTTCAGCCCAAATGCAAAATAAGACAATGCAACCTATATAAAACTTCTTAGCAAAGCTGGGTAGGAATCGATTCCTTTTTAAGGATCCGAAGGCTGGAATCGATTACTTTTTTTAAAAATAGGATCCGTGATCCGTATTCGTTATACAATTTTTAAATAACATATTCAAATTTGAAGAATATTTGCCAAAAACTAATTTGGCTAAGAGTTACAGCACTTCAAAATGAGGGTAAAATTATAGGAAAAAAGTTTATGGGAACTTGTCATAATATTTTTAGGTTTTCTATTAGATTCTTAGAGATTGCCCACATATTCTGGGACACCATATATATATATATATATATATATATATATATATATATATATATATATATATATATATATATATATATATATATATATATATATATATATATATATATATATATATATATATATATATATATATATATATATATATATATATTATATATATATATATATATATATATATATATATATATATATATATATATATATATATATATATATATATATATATATATATATATATATATATATATATATATATATATATATATATATATATATATATATATATATATATATATATATATAATATAAAAATTCAGGTTAGTCTGTGAAGTGGGACCTCCCATTTATTGCTTTAAATATTCAAGTTGGAAAAAATGTTTTATACAAAAATATTTTGGTTTTTGCTGCTCTATATTTTGCGAATAACGTTATAACGTTATGTATACAGGGTGTATTAAAAAGCCCGTAGAAGGACAAAGTTAATTTTTTTAAATGACTCCCTATATTTTTTGTTAAATTTTTGTTTTCTACATAAAATTCTAGATATTTTTTATTTGGCATATCATATCCCTATATTCAATTGTGTACGAGATATTCTCATTTAAATACAAATTTAGAATGAAAATATCCGCTCATCTCTTAATGTTGTTTAACGTTGCTATGATTTTAGCGGCTTTTGTAGAGTGACAAAACAGCCATTTTAATAATTAATAAGTAATAAGATATCACATGACGACTGGAAATATGTAAAACCTTAAACAAGAAAAAACGATTAAAACATTTTTTTACAGATTAATAAAACTGTCATTTTGAGATTTTTTATCAATCTCTATAGCATATATGGTTATTATGTAACTCTTAAAAAACCGCTGAAACCATAGAAACGTAAAACACATTAAAAGATGAGCGGATTTTTCCCTTCTAAATTTGTATTTAAATGCTAATATCTCGTAAACACTTGAATAAAGGGATATGATATGCTAAATAAAAAATATCTAGAATTTTATGCAGAAAACAAAAATGTAACAAAAATATAGGGAGTCATTTAAAAAATGAAGTTTGTCCTTTTACGGACTTTTTGATACACCTTATACATTACGTTGTTTGTAAATATAGAGCAGCAAAACCAAATTTTGTATAATTTTTTTCCAATTTGAATATTTAAAGCAATAAACGGGGGTCTTATTCACAGACTTACCCTGTATATATATATATATATATATATATATATATATATATATATATATATATATATATATATATATATATATATATATATATTCTATTTTCCTTTAATCTAATATCCGTTTTTTAACAAACACCGTATAGGAAAAATATTTTTCCGTTTTCAGAGTACCGTAGAAAGATTTCCTGTTAACGCCATTCAAGATCCAACAGCTTTTATGAGTCAAGAACCAATGGATATGTACAACAACATTTTAGTATTTATTATTGCCGATTCAAGTCAGTCTTCACATTCACCTGACATGCAAATGCACATATTTCAGGTAAAGTTTTTTCACCTTGTGTATGTGTGGGATTGTCATTTACAATACCTAAATATTAAGTAGTAGCTAATTTAATTATTTTTAGTACACATCATAGTTTTTTAAGAAAATATATTTAAAATAATGACGACAAAAATTAATAGTAATACTTGATAATGATAACGATAATTAAAAGTAATACAAATAACACCTTGATAACCACCTACTAGAAAGTTTATAAAGGTAAAATACTTTAGTCTTATCATCTATTGTAATTTGTTTCAGTGTCAAAGCATATCTGCACAAGATTTAGTAGAAGATCTTAAGCAATTAAGAATGGGAAAGGCATTGACAAGAAGTCGTAAGAGCAGTATCCCTCCACCATCACACAAACCACCTCAACACATTATCAACCCTGCTCGTGATCATACTAGAGACTACTTTAACCAAAGGTCTGATTCGGAATTGACAGAAAACAACGACGACTCCAGTTCAACAACTAGTGAAAAATATGAAAGAGATGTAACAATTCTTAATCATTGTTTTGACGATATTGAGAAGTTCATCGCGAGACTTCAACATGCAGCAGCCGCTGTTAAAGAGTTGGATCGCAAACGGAAGAACCGAAGAAACAAGAAACGCGACATGGGTGATGGTATGTTAACAATGAGGGCCAAACCTCCTCCAGAAAAAGAATTTATAGACATTTTTCAAAAATTTAAGCTGTCCTTTAACCTCTTAGCAAAACTGAAGGCACATATTCATGATCCCAACGCTCCCGAGCTAGTTCACTTTTTGTTTACCCCTCTAGCGCTCATTGTTGAGGCCTCACATGACTACTATTTTGATCAACATATCCCTCAAAATGTCATGCACCACTCCTCACTCGCGAAGCGATAAACTTACTTATGCATTGTGTAACAAGTAAAGAAACTGAGCTCTGGCATTCACTGGGAAATGCTTGGTTGGTACCCAGAGATCAATACAGAGGACACGTGCCTTCATATCATCCAGTTTTTATGGACGGGTGGTCTCCAGAATATCCTGTTGATGAGCCAGATACTAATGATAAAAATTATCCCCCCGAAGATGATGACTCTGACAGCAATTTTATACCGCCACTTGGGGAAAGTACGGCGAAGAGTGACATTTCGGTAGATTCTATTGAAATCAAGGGCGAAGAAAAAGGTTTTGGAAATGGACAGGAACGGTTTTTAGAAGACTTGCAAAATAGAGGCGCTCATATTGTCCAAGTAACGTACCCTCGAACTGCTAATAATGACAAGGAGTTGACAGTTGTTAGGGGTGAATTTTTAGAGGTAAAAACTGCATATTAGCATTATAAGATTATAAATATTAATACGTAAGTATTTTTTTTTAGATTTTGGACAGCAGCAGAAAGTGGTGGAAGGCGAGAAACAGCAAAGGACAGGTTGCACACGTACCGAACACAATTGTGACGCAATATCATTCAAGCAATATGAGTCCCCTTCACAGAAACCAACATAGAGAAGTAAGTTACCCCTAATATTAATTTTTTAATAAGACACACTTTTTGTCACTTATTTATTTTATTGATTAAAACCATTAAAGAATGCCAAAAGTCTTAATGAGAGCTAAGAGTTGTTTAAAAGAAATGACTATCAAATAAACAGAGTTATTATTTGAGAAGCAGACTGTTTAAAGCTTCTATCAAATTAAACTAATAAAAAATGCTTTAATGTGGATCCCCGACGAAACAATTTACAGATAAATAGGTCACCTGATTTTTTTGTTTGTCAGTGCACATGCCCTGTTTCGCAGACTGCAGTATAAGCAGAAGTTGTCTAATGGAGGTACACAAAAAATTGAGAAGTTGCAACGGGACTAACTGGACTAACGTTTGAGGTCAAGGACCAATAAACTAATTTATCTTCAACTTGTCTTGCTACACCACAAAGCTCCTAAAAGTTTAAAATATCTAACTTAAGATAGCCATCTACTTTCTAATAGATCAGCCTGTCTAAGACATTACCTTTAACATACTGACAGACAACCAGCACTGTAGATCATTATACAAATAAATCTGTGAAACACATTCGATAAATGTTATTAACAATTAAAAAAAAACTTGGCAATACATTAATTAAAAACCTTTGTTTTAGGATTCACCCCCACACCGTTACCCCGGTCAAGGGTCAAATGACGACCATAGGATCCATCCAAAGCCCGCAGAGTTGATTAGAAATGAAAGAACTGGTAAGAAAGGAGAATTCCGCTACTTTTAAGCTGGCATGTTTGTTTGAGCTTCCGTGTTAATCTGAGAGTTCAAAAAGGCGTTCAGAACTACAAAATCTTACTCATAGAAAAACAATTTTCATTTTTGATCTGATAAGATAACTGACTGGTAATAAAACAGTTTGATCGACTTTTTGAAATAGCAGATTGTACGTGTGTTTTGTCCATTTGTTTTTTGTTTGTTAGGAGCTTTTAGCACTGATCTATTTTAGGATCAGTTTTTGCAAAAGCTCTTTTATTATTTTGTTTTGTCCAATTTAATGTGGTATCCAGGAGCGCGCACTTTTATTTTCAAAAATGTCAGTCCGTTAATACTTCCCAAAAATCTTTTATTCCAAATAATTATAATTTTTGTGCAATCAACTGACTTTTAAATAAAATTGCGCGTTCCTATTTCTACAGCTTTTTAAATGTTCTTAAATAATTAAACAAGTTATCTTTGTATCAATTCTGATTTTTTATACTCACATGAAAAAATATCGGATAAACAATTTTGACATTTACATCACACATATTACTGAATTCATTTAGAGATGTAAGTACTTTAATATTTATTAAAATTATATTGTATATATAGGATATATTTTTATCTTTTTTACTAACTAAAATCATATTAAAACTAAATATAAATTTTATGAAATAAATGCTTATTTGTTTTTATGTTAAGTCCTCGTCAATGCTTTTGCTAATAAAACAAAATAAACAGTTTTATATAGTGTTCCACTATAGAATCTCGTTTGGCATTTAGTAGGTTAAATAAGAATAAAATTAAATAAAAAGAAGTGTCATAAATACATTTTTGGAGATTAAAAAAATGTGATATTTTGAAAATTTGGTTAGGTTTTTTTTCGACTTTAGGCTTTAGGTCATTAAAAAATTCAACACTATCAATGCTTTTGCTGTCCATTTAGTTTTTATTACTTTTGAGTCCTAAAGACAACGATGTTTCACATTTAATACTTAAGTAAAAAAAAAAAAAAAAAAAAAAAAAAAAAAAAAAAAAAAAAAAAAAAAAAAAAAAAAAAAAAAAAAAAAAAAAAAAAAAAAAAAAAAAAAAAAAAAAAAAAACTCTTACGTTTTACTATTTTTTTTGTTACAGAAGTATTAAGTATCACAAATTATTTCAAAAAAAAATCAAGTCCGTATAAAAAGTTAATGCAGTTTGTCAAAAAGTAAAATAATAATCTAATTATTATACATAAAGATGCAAAGAATAACTTATATTCCGTTGAGTCAAAAATTCTTAAACAATAATGCAACTTAAAAACCCTCCAGACTGTTCGAGAAAAGAAACAAAATATTTTAATTTTATTTAAAATAATACAAATATTATTACCAAGTTACTTACCTTTTTACTTGACATAACTTTAACTTTAAAAGGTATTTTAACGCAAAAATCACACAAAATAACTGGATGACAAATTAATATCTGCATTTGTATTTTAGGACAAAACAGGTTTTAAAGTAAAATTCGCGCGCTGTCAAAATACAAACTTTTGATTAAAAATTACAGATGGAGTTACGGGTCCTAAAAATACAAGAGGATGCACACCGCAATAATATCAGCGACGTTGCCAAATTAAATAACGAATTTTTAGCTTCCCCAATGATTTCTCTTTGTTGTAATGAGGTTAGTTCTAATTTGTTTTGTATGATTAGTGTTTTTTAGTTCTGGGTGGAAACTTATTTAAAAAATTTTCAAATGCCAATTATCTTTTTTAAATGCGAGAAATTATTCTCGAAACAATAAAATTTTTATCGCCACCTTCAAAACTTGCACAATCTTACAAAACCTTTTATAATCAAAATACGCAGAAACAGTTAGTTGTTCCATTTAAAAAAATCAAAGGGTACAGAGTTTTCTTTAAATGCAGTATAGACCTAGGCTTCAACTTGCTGAAGTTATAATTTTAGACATCTGTAGGAAGGGTTGCCATCCGTCCTCCAGCCGGGAGGACTGTCCTTTGAACCAAAATGTCCTCCTGCTTGTCTCTGCTAATTCAGAAAAAAGCTGCTTAGAGTTTTATCAGGCAATTAAAAGCAACAAACAACTTCTTGATGCAGCTAAAAACCAAAGAAAAAAAAAAGTTTTCTTTAAATAAAACCAATTTTTTTTTTATTTTTTATATATATATAAAAATATATATATATATATATATATATATATATATATATATATATATATATATATATATATATATATATATATATATATATATATATATATATTATTATTTAATTTTTTAAAAAAAAACATGAATTTGTAATTGTCAAAAATATTTTAAAAATACATAATTAAACAAAATACTAACTAAACATTAACAATAATGGCAATTTATAAAATTGAAAACATTCAAATTTAATAATTTGGTATTATTTTTGAACGCCGAACGATCAAAACTGTTATGCTAAAATATATTTTCCAAAAAGGTTTAAGCGCTAAGAATTTGTTCATGTTTCCTTTTTTAATTTGCAAATTATTGTAAATATTTATATATATTTATTTATATATAAAAATATATATAATATATATATATATATATATATATATATATATATATATATATATATATTATATATATATATATATATATATATATATATATATATATATATATATATATATATATATATATATATATATATAATATATATATATATATATATATTATCGGAAAACTTAAAATCATAATTCTTTAGATACATGGTATTAAAAGTAACCGACGAGATGTTGGCCAATGCCATATTATAAATCATAAAATTGATAATTTTTTTTTTTTTTTTTTTTTTTTTTTTTTTTTTTTTTTTTTTTTTTTTTTTTTTTTTTTTTTTTTTTTTTTTTTTTTTTTTTTTTTTTTTTTTTTTTTTTTTTTTTTTTTTTTTTTTTTTTTTTTTTTTTTTTTTTTTTTTTTTTTTTTTTTTTTTTTTTTTTTTTTTTTTTTTTTTTTTTTTTTTTTTTTTTTTTTTTTTTTTTTTTTTTATTGTTTTTTTTAATTAAAAATATTTAAATATTTTTTTTTATAAAAAAAAATATTAATTAATTTTTAAATTTATTAAATTTTAAAATTTAAAAAAATTAAAAATATATATATATATATATATATATATATATATATATATATATATATATATATATATATATATATATATATATATATATATATATATTTTTTTTCCGGAAAATTTAAAATCACTAATTCCTTTAGATACCGAGGTATTAAAAGTAAGCCGACGAGATGTTGGCCAATGCCTATTTATACAGTATCTATAAAATTGATTTTTTTTAAGCCGGATTACACCCAAAATGATGATGTTATACTTGTTTGCAACTTCCATTGTGAATGTCCTATGTCCTGCAATCCGTTAAGTGTTACCCTTATTTTTTATACAAGTTTAACTACATTTTTAAATTTTAGAAGAAAAACAAGTCCCTCCTCCTTCACCTCTAAATGCCCCTGCTCCTCCACCACCACCCCCAGCGGCTCCCTTACCTCCTCCCCCTCCTCCTCCAGTCCAAGATACTACCCTACCGAAAAAGAGTGAACTGAAACGATCTGCATCTCGTCATTCAATTATGTCTACTGCATCCATGCAAGAAGAGTTGAAGAGTAGCGTCCTTACATGGGTAAGGGAAAGGGAAAAACGAAGACCTGCTCTTGATATTAAACCTACCCCAGAAGCGTATATTAATGAGAAGAGTAGCCCCAAGGAGATCCAAGACTGGCTAACGGAGAAAGATTTTAGTGAAAATATTTGCAATAAGTTTAAGGGTGTGGCTGGCTACCAGCTTTTTGATATGAGTAAAAAAGATTTGGAAAGAGTCTGTGGAGAGGTAACGGGATCCAGACTGTACTCGTTTCTGCTTGTACAAAAATCAGTTAGTGGGGTAAGTATTAACCTTAATATTTTTAAACCCATAAAGAGTGTTTACTATTTTCTGATACACTTGTGAATGCGATTACTAAAATATTTCATTCCTGATCTACAGTGTGAGCTATATATTTTACAGTTTGGGTCAGATAGCGCTGAGAATGGACCTAGAATTACTTAAGTGAGCTTGGATTTAAAGAAAAAACGAGGTAGTTTTTGCCGCGTTAAAACACTGCTTTTCTTTAAATCAGCGAAATTAGGCAACATTGGGCACGGACATTATTTGGATAAGTAGTGAGGTAATCGTCGGCAGGCACCTCGTGACGTAGTATGTCGCTTATATTACTCCTTACACTTTGACTCTTGTTTGGTTGATATTACTCAGGAGTTATTAGTAAAAAGATGCCGTCGTGGTGCTGTAAAATGCAATAACTGCATGTCTTAAACATGGTTGACAGAAACGGGGGTGGGGGAGCGGATTTAATGGGTGTTTCTCAA
This sequence comes from Listronotus oregonensis, assembly GCA_019359885.1. Lineage (NCBI taxonomy): Eukaryota > Metazoa > Arthropoda > Insecta > Coleoptera > Curculionidae > Listronotus > Listronotus oregonensis. The sequence goes on from JAHBCN010000131.1 coordinate 196,103, forward strand.
TTACCGCACAAAAGCGCATTATGCGGCACAATGCTCAGCACTTTTTGTACGTAAGTGCCCTTATCCAGGCATAATCGGGTTTCGGATAACTTTTTTATTCCATTAGAGATCAACATTTGTCCCAAAAAAGCAAAGTTACCCAGTTAAGGGATAAGTATTCTAAACTGGACTAGTGCATAATTCGTTTTGGATTCAATTATTAAAACAAACCCTTATTAGAATACCAAGGCAGTGCGTAACTTATACACAGCCTCATTCTGCCTAAAAATATATAAAAAGTTTATGTTTATTTCTATGAAAATTTTACTTTGGATAGCCTCTGGTGCAAGCAAATAACAAAAATAAATTTATAGGTCTCTTATTTTAAATAAAATATACAGGGTGCCAATATATCTAAAGAAGTGTTGCTGTAAACTTAAAAAAAAATAATAAACATTTTTGTAATAAAAAGTAAGGAGGGCACAAAACTAACTGCTTATAAGCTAAGGTATTTTTTGGGGGGGTTAATGCTAAAAATAGCAGTAACCCAGCTAAGTTCTAATACTATACAACGTGGGGCACGATTTTTATTTTTTTTATAAACCTACAAAAAAAAACTAAATAAGTTAAATTTATTTTAGTTTAAGACCTATAGAAGCGCAGAACTGCAGAAGAAATTGGCCAAACAAAGACAGAAGATCGAAAGTAAACCGGAAGAACCAACTACCGAGTTATAATATTTATGATTTTTATAGTTTATATTTATTTTATTTTGTTTTTATCTAAAACCAATGATATTTATAAAACTTATTTTTTAAGAGGCATAGAGCTATATGTATAATAAGAAATATGTATCTTACTCAAAGTAATTGTCACACTAGAAGTTGTAAATATAACATTTTATTTCGCACAAATATACAAAGTTTTGTAATATCAACCCAGAGAAAAATTAAAAAAAACTCCAAATTATTAGATTTATTTGACTCTGCAATACAATGAGATTTTACTTTAATTTTAATATATCATTTTAACTGAAAACATTTTTAGTTTTTTTTATATTTATATTTTAAAAATAGATATACGGGTTGGCCGAAAAGGTGCTTTTTTATCTTGGGGCAGTCCACGAAGGCTAAAAGCCTATGTACTAAAGTACCGTGGATATCTTGAGTAAACTAAGTGGTAGTTTATTGACGAGACTTAAAGATTAGAGATTGAAAGATAAAAAAGCAACAAGTCCCCCACATCTCGTCCGTGGGCACGAGAAAAAAGCTTTCTTGTAAGAATGGGGTCATTAATTAGACGAAAGGCCCATTTTTAAATTGAATCAGGAATGCCAAGAGTTGTGAGAGACGCCATTTCCCAGACATAAAAACAATATTCTAGACATGATCTGATTTGTTATACATACAATTTATACAGGTTAGAAGAGGGGAAATTATTTCTTTAATTCAAAATTAGTTGATCTTGTGAAAGAATTATCCTGCACTAATTCCCAAATTAGGCTAAGAGACTGGCTTGGAAAATGCTACCAATAAGTATCTTAGGGTAATGTAGACTGAGTCAAAATATTTTGATTTAGAAATGTTTACCCTAATCCAAAAGTTAATAGTCAGAGAGGTGGGAAATGCAGAGTGCTAAACATTTTTTTCCATTTATCATTGTTATTTGCGCAGTTTTTGAGATCTTGGTAATAATCCGGGAGTCCCCCGCAAAAAAGCTGGCCAATAAGAGACGCATATCACTATGAACTGTAGTCAATTTAAAGCCGCACTGGTGCCTCAGCTCAGCGGGTTCAAATACAATATTTTTTACCTAGGAAAAATCGTGAAAAATCGTTTTTTCAATATAACTCGAAAACTATTGATTTAAGGAAAAAAGGTATATAATCAAAATTAATGGACAATAAAACTAACGTAATTTTTGTTTACCAAAAATTTTTGTAGCTCCTATAGTTTTTGATATATTAAAGATTTAAATTTAAAATAAAAACGCAAATGTCTCAAAAACTAAGAGCTACGAAATAATGTATTGAACAAAAAATATGCTTTTTAATAAGCTCCATGAAAAAGGTAATATATACATTTTTAATAAAATAAGTAATAAGGGAGATATAAACAAAACAGTGATTTTGGCGAAAAATTTCGCTAATAACAATATTTTTTGGTACAAGTAAGTATACAAACTCCGATCCATCTAAAAATTGATTCAAAATGTTCTATTTATTAAATGAAACAAACTAATACACCTGTGCTTCGAGGCACTGGGTGACAACAGGGTGGCACGGATATTTTATTTAATTTTTTTGGTCCAATAACTACTTATTCCGATCCCAGACCTTACTAAAACCAAAAGAAAATTGAAACTATTTTATTGAAAAAAAAGGTGCCTCCTCTATCCGGGTGTTATATACCTGGCAGGACGCTTAACATTTCTCGATCTCCTATGCTACTATGTGTATAGCTCATCGTTTAAATATTTTTATTATCGATTTAAATATTAATATCAATAATTTATAAAGACAGCTACTCATTTAGAGTGATCTTGAGAAAATTTTAGTCATATTTTTAACATGAAATTTTTTTTAAGTTTATTTAGCGTTAAACTTTTAAAACATTTCTCTTATTAAGCTATTTACTTCTTCTAGGCTTAAAGCCTTACTTATGTATTTAAATTATTGTATTTACTTATTTATTTACTACTTTAAAATATAATCAAATTAAAGTTTAAACAATAATTCAACTTAAAAAAAATATGTGCTACGTCTATGTGGGTGCCATATACTCTATCAGAACGCTTCACATTTCTCTATGTCCTGTGTTGCTATTATCTGCATTATTTGACTGTAAGCCTAAAAAAAGTAGATAGCGTAATAAAAAAGGTTTTTAAAGTTTAACGCTAAATAAACTTTATTTTTTTATGTTAAAAATATGATTAAAATTTTCTCCATATCATTCTGAACGAGTAACTGCCTTTATAAATTATTAATATTACTATTTAAATCGATAATAAAAATATTTAAACGATAAGCTATACACATAGTAGCATATGATATCGAGAAATGTTAAGCGTACAGCCAGGTATATAACACCAAGATAGAGAAGGCACTTATTTTTTTAATAAAATAGAGTTTAAATTTTCCTTTAGTTAAAGTTTCAAGTGGATCGAAATGGGTACAGTTATTGGACCAAAAAAAATATCCGTGCCACGTACCCCCCATTGACTCGAGGCACATGGTTGTGTATTAGTTTGCATTCAATGAATTTTAAATCAATTTTTAGATGGATCGGAGTTGGTAAACTTGTACCAAAAAAACATTGTTATTAGCGAAATTTTTGGCCAAAATCACTTTTTTACTTATACCTACTTTACCTATTATTTATTTTATTAAAAATTGGTATAAAACCGTTTTCATAGAGCTTATTAAAAAGCATATTTTTTGTTCAATACATTTTTTGTAGTTCTTTTAGTTTTTGAGATATTTCCGTTTTTATTTTAAATTTAAATCGTTTATATCTCAAAAACTAAAAGAGCTGCAAAAAATTATTAAACAAAAATAACGTGGATTTATTAGACCATTAATTTTAATTATATCCCTTTTTCCTAACATCAATAATTTTCAAGTTGTATTGAAAAAACGATTTTTCACGATTTTTCCTAGGAAAAAAATGCAATTTGAACCCGCTGAGGCACCACTGCGGCTTTAAATTGACTTTAGTTCATAGTATTATAAAAAAATGTTTCCTGCGTATCTCTTATTAGCCAGCTTTTTTGCCGTGGTCTCCTGGACTATAACAGATCTCGAGATATTCTCGGCGAGAGGATTGCGTTCTCTCACATCGCTATAAACGAGAGAAACATCTCTCATCCCAGCGACCCTAGAATTTCTAAGATTATTACGTGGTATTTTTTATTTGATCAATATGCCCTTAAAAAATAAATACACATTTTCTTATATTAAATGGCTTTATTTAAAAGATTTATTGAGGTGCGATATATTCTTAGAAGTGAAATCTCTCAAGCATCTAATATAAGTCTTGATAAGACCTTAAAATACTTTAATACTAATAGGATACCTTTTCTAATGGCGCTTTTTCTTAATAAGTACATACTGTTTAATGATACATATGTATGTATATTAGCAAAAAAGATAAATATATGGGGGCTACTAAAAAAGAGAGCGCTAAATAGATAAAAGATATATTTACTTATATTATAAGTTTATATAAAAATGTCCTTAAAATGCATCATAATAATCTCTTTTTTTAATGTTTTACATCAATAATATAAGTATAAACAATTTTAACAATATTACATAAACATTTATTACACCTGTATTGTAAAGAATCTTGTAGAATATATAAAAATAAAATTTCTGTATGTCAAATTACAAAAATTGATATTGACATAAAACGTTTACATTTTTGCGCATTCGCCATTAGTTTAGTTATGATTTTTAACCTAAATCCAATTATACGTGATGTGATCTCTAATATAATTTTTGTTTCCATCATTTCTTACTGTAAAAAATGTCACTGATAACGACAAGGATAGCGTGGTTTTTTTATATAGAAAAATGACTCATAAAACGTTTTGTGAAAACCCAAAAGAACTTTAAAAAAGTAGTAAAGAACCGAAGAACCCTAAGTAAAATAGACATAGGAGATGAGCGGGTGGGCGGGATGCGCGGTGAGAGGGGAGGCAACTGATCAGCCCATGTTGTGCGCCTTCATCGGTCGCCGCTCGCATTCATTCAAGCTATTTCTTATATTAATATATTTTTTTAATTATTACCTTCACTGCTCATGTAAAACTCATATGGTAAAAACAGCGATCAAAACAAACAATATAATCTAGGATTTTCTTTGCCTGCCCGCCCTTGTATACAAATCCTGGCTACGCCCTTGCCTAAATGTATTTAAAATACATTTAAACTGCTTGAAATAATTTATATTTGGGCAATTGGTTACCTAATAACAACATTTGTCACAAAAATATTTAAATATATTATAACACTGACAGATTTAACAGTTCTAAAAATGGGTGATATAAAGCAAGCACCTGAAATGCGTAGTATAGGTGAACATTTATAATAAAAGAATATATCGTTAAAATATCAAAAAGAACTCAACTTTATTTAAAAAAGTAGCAAATACGCGCAAACTCAACTATTAAACCTGAGGTCAGAAAATGGTTAAATAGGTACATTTTTTAACGAAAATACAAAATAAAACATCGGTAAAGAGACATTTGTATTTCTTCTGATTTGAAACCAAAATACCTTTCCTTAACCTTTTCACACAAAAATTGGTAATTAAGTTATGATTAAAGGTCTAAAAGAAGTAAACAATAATAATAGAATTTTATACTTCAAAAAGAAGTCAAAAGTTCGGGACGGTCAAATCTGGTTTGTAGGATGGTCATTTTAATTTAATACTAATTTGCTTTTAGCTTCCGGACTTTTGGTGTAATCTCAGAAATAATGTGTAAGTTACTTACCTTAGTGTATTAGACGCCAGAGAAAAAACCCGATATGAAAGTTGCAAAACGGCAACAAAAAAATTCTTGCGTGTAAAAAGATATATATTTGGCTTAAGATTAGACAACAAACAAGAAGGTGTTCTTTTTTATTAATACGCATTATTTAAAATAGTGATTATATTTAAACAATTAAATATTGTCACTATATTAAAAAGGTAGTTTACTCATAATTTCTAAAAGTTTTTTAAAGTTCAAACGGTACATAAAAAAATGACAGCTTAAAGCGTGTGTTAACGATGTCACGGAACTAAAAAAAATCCTCATTTTCCTCCAAAATTTTAAAAATATTTTAAGAAGCATATTAGGGTATTTCTATTATTACTATTGACCAATTAATATGCGTTCTTTTCCAAAACTATTTGCATCAGTTCCTTTGAAACATTTCAGGTAACCAGACATTAGACCAGTTTTTTTTAATTAAAATTAAATATCTATTTAATTTGATAGAACTCCACAAAATGTGAAAATAATTAAAATAAATACAAAGGAAGTTCTAAATTCTTTTAGTATCACTACTGAATCATTGTCTAGTACATTTAGATAAAAAATTGTATATAAATTAATAAAGCTGGTTGTGGTAAATTTTGCCGGAAGTTGCACAAGATTCCAAATGTGACTAATTAAAAATAAAAAACACAAGATATGTCACTACTGCGCAAGCGCGATACTTTCAACGGAGTCTCCATAATGGGGCCAGTCCGGCAGCCGGCGGAAGCCTCGGACCGCCGGCCCTGCTCACAACCTACGCCATGGAACTTCTGAAGCGCGACCTGAGACCAGCCAGGAAGGACCAGCAAGATCCCTTCGTTCTGGAAGACGATCCCCCGTCCCAGCCGCGACGCCGTCTACGAAGCCCACGGATCAACCCCAGTCCGGAACATCAGGCACCCGAACAACCCCTACAACGACGACCCAGCAAGACATGGACAACCCTAAGCAGCACAAGACCAAGGATCTACAAGTAAGAAGCAGACGATCCATCGCCGTCCGTTCGAGGAGAGTGGTGACTGACGTGGATTTGGCCCCTCGGAACCGGCCCGCTGAGCCTGCACTTGAGAGCGAGGACGATGGTCCCGGGAAGAATTGCTTCTGTTGGCAACAGCAGAGGTAAGGGCGTTCGGTGATCAGGTAAGATTTATGAACCAACACTTAAGAGGTAGATACCAGAACCGAACTCTCGAGGCGATTAAGAAAGCCAGGCAACGTCTTGACTACCGCCAAATGGTCGAGGATAAGTTGCAACAAGTCCAGGCATGGTCCTCGGAGGATGACGATGATACAAAGCCGTTCGAGCAGCAACCAGCAGTGCCCCAACAAGTAGACACCCAGTGGAAGGATCCGTTTCTCCACGAAATCCGATGTCTGTTACAGATCATACGTAACATAAATGGATGGCACACGGACCTGTTAGCGAGGATGTCAAGAGCTGTGCTAGAGGGAGAAGATCTAACACCCCAGGAACTAGACGTCTGGCTTACAACGGTATTCCCATCCACTCCACCCGCCAACAGAGAGCAGCAACCGATCACCCAACAACAACCAAAAACCCGCAAACAGAAAAGGAAAGAACAATACAATTGGCTGCAGAAGACCTACAGAAGGAATATGTCGAGAGCGGTGAATCACATTCTGGCAGACCAAGAGGACGTTAACTTCCAGATTTCGGAGGAGGACATCTTCGACTATTGGGGCCAGTTTGTCCAGCAGCCTTCAGTACCAGTAGAATCGGTGCCCCCCCTGCCCATACCCGAGATGTCAAGGACGATGTCAATAATGCTTCCATTTACAACGGAGGATGAGATTTCAACCCGGCTGCCGAACAACACTGCGTCGGGACCTGACGGTATATCTTCGAGACAATGGTTCGCTGTTCCCGCCTCCATCAGGGCAATATATTTCAACCTTGTCATCGTTACGGAAGGCTTTATACAACAACGACTCAGAAGCAGAACAGTGCTGATCCCGAAAAAGAACGAGGTCGCAGCACCCGGAGACCTAAGGCCGATCAGTGTAACGTCGGTAGTGGTGAGGAACCTACATAAAGGATGGGCAGAGAGGATTAAGCGAATGCAGCTCATTGACGCCAGACAGCGATGCTTACAAGATGGGTGTACCGACAACGTGGCAACACTAGCCACCGCAATTGGCCATGCACGTAAGAACATTCGAGAACTGCACATCACTTCCCTGGATATGGCTAAAGCCTATAACAGTGTCAGCCATCAAGCACTTAGAAATGCACTTAGGAGGAGATTACTACCGGAGCCCTTCATTGATATAGTCCTTCAGGCCTACCATAATTCCACAACCTCTTTTGAGCAGAAGGGTAGAGCCTCAAATCAGTTTAAGGTGACGCGAGGAATCAGGCAGGGCGACCCCCTTTCGACGCTCTTCTTTTGTTTCCTCATCGACGACATAATGAAGGAGTTATCGGAAGATATTGGATACAGAATGGGCGACACCAACATCAATGCCATCGCCTTTGCGGACGATCTCATCCTGTTTGCATCAACGGCCATTGGAATGCAAAACAACCTGTCGAGGCTAGAAGACGAAGCAAGGAAGATTGGACTGCGACTTAATCCAACAAAGTGCGCTGCACTTTCTATTGTTCCGTCAGGAAAACTTAAGAAGACCAAGATACAGACGAACAACCTTTTTACTACTCAAGACGGAACACCAATTCCACAAATGAACACCGCCTCGCACCTGAGATATCTTGGCATAGACTTCGGATTCACCGGTCCAGGAAAGCCCGCCTCTGACGTCGAAGACTTCATAGTTAAACTCACAAAGGCCCCCTTAAAACCGCAGCAGAGGATCAAGATCATGAGAGCCTTCATCCTACCTAAGAAATATCACGGACTCATCCTCGCTGGGACCACTATGAAGGTTTTACGGAAATTGATTTAGACGTCAGAGCGGCAGTAAGAAAATGGCTGCGCCTACCCAAGGACGTTCCAAATGCTTTCATACACACGTCGGTAAAACAGGGGGGACTAGGTATACCAGCCTGAAGTTACCGAAATCCCCTCTCAAATATACCAAAGATTCAGAAGACAACCTGAGGATCGACAACTGAGGACAGTATTTGCAATGGAATGGGTACAGACCAGGTTAAGATGGGCCATCAAAGCACTGAACAGAGGCGGCATATTTCTCAACAACGCCGAGAAGATTAAAAAGTGGTGGAGCAAGCAACTCTATGAGGCAGCAAACGGAAAGGACCTAAGAGAAGCACCAAAACATTCGTCGAGTACTTGGTGGGTCGACGCTGGCCACATTGCCATCCCTGGCAAAGACTACGTCCAATACGTACACACGAGTATGAACTGCATACCAACACGCATGCGGGTGACAAGGGGACAGCGTCGACAGGCCCAGGACGTAAGGTGCAGAGCGGGATGCAACTCACAAGAAACGGCAGCCCACATAATACAAGGCTGCTTTAGGACTCATGGTGAGAGAGTCAAACGACACGACGCAATAGTAAGGACAATAGCCAACACGCTCAAGGCCAAGGGGCTACAAACTAGGATAGAGCCTCACTATAAGACCAAAGAAGGCCTAAGAAAACCCGACCTTGTGGTGAAAACAGAGAGACTGGCGACGATCGTGGATGTCCAAGTGGTGAAGTCCTCGGGGAACCTTCAAGAGCTGCACTTGCAGAAACTAAACTATTATCAAGACAACGCTTCCCTGAGTGAATTGATAAAGACGGACATGGACGTGGACCAACTTAAATTTACAACGTGCACAATCACTTGGCGAGGGATTGTTTCGGAAGAGTCGGCAAACGATTTAAAAACACTGGGAGTGCCAAAGACGGTGATCAACGGATTGGTGACGCGTGTTCTACAGGGCTCCCACACCAACTGGAGCCGCTGGAGCCGGATGACGGGTACCAGACACCGCTGATGAGGACAATGGATACGGCTACATGTATGTATATACATTGCCTGATATCTACCCCATTTTGGGATAGATACAAAAAAAAAATAAACTCGCCCATCACCAAAACATTCAAGCTGACAAGTAAATTAGGAATATGGTGTGCAGTTCTCTTAGAACTGATTCGCCGATTGCTTTGGAGAGCCGCAGAAGGTGGCGCATGTTTGAAGTCTCAACCAGTCAGTTTGTACTGTCTTTGTCCCCTAGTCTGTAAATGTTTTTTTTTATTTAATAACTCCGCGAAGAAAAACTGTTCTTGTTTGAGCATATGGGACAAGCCCTTAAGACCTTGGTCTTGCTACCTTTACCAGATATTGGTGGAATGGTGAATGATTTTAACGGGTGTGCACAAATTGGCACCCACCTCTTGCTCTGGCTCCGCGATTATCCTTTAGGATTTACACCTCCATACCGCGGGTTGATTTTCTTGTACGGGGTCTTGTTGGCTCGGGCATTCCACGCCCTTATCTTCTAAAGCCGTTTGAAAGATGGTAAAAATCTCAGGGGCCTGGTACACCCCTAAAACGACAGACATGGGAAATTCACATTCCTTAACATTTTTTTCCATTTCTACCCCTTGTACCGTGGTTTGTTCGGGGCGAATTAGGTCTTGTTCGAAGGGGCTGTCATAATTGAGTAAATTACAAGCCACTGGAGGACGGTACTCACCCCTTGTGGCTGTGGTAAAAGATATTCATCGAATAATTTTGGTTATTATTGTTTAGCGTTAAAATAGCGGACGATGCACCCTCGGTCGTAAAATACTGCTTATTGCCGTTCTTGTCGCAGGGAGGCAGGGCAACGGAACCTAGCGACAGCGGCAGGGCTGAAATTTAGTACTTGATCGGCACCTTACGCGCCGCAGCAAGTGATTGGGGGTGTTTTCCCTGGTCGACAGGGGCGGCATCCCGAAGGCGCCACCGCGTCGAAGAAGGTTTCTTGTGACGGGGTTGTTTCATCCCTCGGTCTGCAGAGGCAGCATCCCAAAGGCGCCTCCGCGCCGATGTAAGTGGAGGTTAAATGCCCCAGGGCTTTCCTTCCCGGGTTGATTCTTAGCTTTATCTTCTACTTGGTGTAATAATTTTAGTTTCAATATTTCACCTATCTGGTCAACTAAAACATTTAATTTTTCCATATTAAATTTTGTTACAAAACAAATTTTATGACAAAACTTTATGGGCTTATCACAAAGAAGGTTTTTGATTACGGCTAATTTTTAAATTATACAAACAAAGTCTAAATAGATTAAATTCTTAACCCCGCTAATAACGAATCTTTTTAGCTAAAAAGACAAATGAGCGGGACAACTTCCCGAGTAGCAATTAATACTTTTGGAGGGCCAAAATTGGGTAAAAACCCAACCAGCGAAAACTGGATTTTCGCGACACCCGTCGCAAAACCGCTTACTCAAAGCGAAACACCGTACCATTCAACTACATATATTATACAAAAAAAAAACACGACCGCGAAGAGATTTTATTGCAACGTAATTTTACTGTATCAAAACAAAATAAAAACAAAGAAACTTATTACCGGCGATTACGAAATTTACTTATTTAACTTGACTTGAATTTAATACAAAGAAAACAAAAACAAATGAACCCGAACAAAGCAAAAAAAAGAAATTCTAGTTTTAAACGGTACGCGAAATATATAAAACGACTTTGAAAAAGCTTGGAGCCCGTAGGGGAAGATAAGCCCTGTGAAGCAGGCGGCAGGACTTTTCAGAACGCCGACCTTAGATGCACTCCAGATTTCCAGTTTCTCCCGGTATTTATAGGATTCCGCGTCAAGCATCCCATATATACGTACATAAAACTCTATGCCCCGCCCACCTAAGTTGTAGGTAATACGGGCAATCTTACACGGATAATTAAATTTTCTTTAAATATATAAAAACAAAACCATTAGTATTTAGATAATTAAATAATTACATAAAAGTATGAGTGCGAACGAAGGAAACACGAGTAAATATAGCGTATAAATGATTTACTGAATGCACAGAATGAAACAGCATGAATGAATTAAAACACCAAGAATAAAACTTGGTTCTAAAGCACTGCTTCATAGGGTACCTTTGCAAATTCAAGCAGGTCTATGCAAGCCTTTTTCTGTAGAAATATATCAATACAAAGCTACTATAATTAAAATATAAATATTTTTTACAAGCTTTTTGAGCATTTTTGTACCGTTTGTCGTTTGTAAAGTCACTTCGGGAAAAGCCGTATGATCAAATCAATCTTTATATTACCACTCGATAAAATAACTACAATCTGCTCTTGCCCCTTGCTGGTCAATCTGTCTCTAAGGTCTTAAATAAGGAGAAACAAGAGCTACACTCAAAAAATTATTTGTAAATATATTGAAATTGTAAATTATGAGTAATGAATAAAGCGATATTTTGAGTTTGAATTTGTATAGTCAAGGTAAGGTTACGGTAACCTGTACAAGGTGGGTCACGATCTCATATTCATTCTGATTACCTGTAAAAAGCAAAAAGGGTATAATGGGTAAACGTACCGGGAGTTCGTAAGTCCGGGACATGGCAGTTCAGAGTGTGGGTGAAGGCGGTGTACATATTCAGCAACAGCAGACGTGCGCTTTGGTTCTTTTCGGATTTCGCGGCCGCGGTTATGACTTGACACAGCAAACGTACTACATACTGAGTCGTGTTACCGTTTTTACGTGTTATCTAATGTACAAAATGGATTTGTTATCAAATAACTATAATTAACAAGAAATTTAAAAGTATTAATTTCTCTATATCAGGGTTGCATATATCTCTTTAGGTATCATGAAACAACTCCCAAATTAAAACGTCTAGGTATACGAAAAGGGAAAATGATAAATGTGTAGCCAACAAGTGCAGCTAGCAAAAAATCGGCGTTGGGTGGCAAAAAATTTCTCAGCTGGGAAAAAAATGAAAAGCTTGCCAAAAAAAAGTCTAAAGCACCCCATTCTCTACAAGAATGACTTAAAATAAATAAAGGCGTGGGTATTAAGTTTACGGTGGTTTGTTATTTTTTTATCAATTATAAATCTATGACAAAATCAAAAAGGTATTTTTTTTCAGTATTAAATACATTTAAATGTTTTTAACCTCAGTCCTATCTAATTGCAAATTATCTGAAGGTAAGGAACAGCAGACGTTCTAGACCCAAACCGACTGCCGTTACTGTATTTGCCGATTCGGAGCAATTCGGAAATTTAGCACGCCTGCTGTTACTGAATATGCGGCCGGTATTAGGCTATCCTCATGTGAGGAAGTACGCCCGTACCAGATTAAGGGGGTGAATAATGATCTTTATACTGCAAGTAGTAAAGTAAATATGTACCATATTGTTGAGGCGGATTTGTTTTTTTAATTCTTGTTGGGTAATCGCCAGATAAGTTTTTATCATATGGGACCAGGACCGAAGCGGTCCCACTGTATAAAACTTTTCTGACGAGTACTCAATAAGAACCTAAAAAAAAAGTAGTAAAGTAATCCTTTAGTTCACAGGCTCCAAGTTCCCTTTAGTAAAGAGTCCTAAAGGATAGAGGCCACATAAGTGTCCCATAGTATAGATTATGCCCCGCAGTATAATGTGCCAAGTGGTGAAGTCGACCCAATAATCATGAGGAGGAGACTGCCAGGCATGCCGGTCCAGATATTACGCTTGTAGAGGATGTCACGCACCACAGCTTTGTGGGACATGATCGCTAATTTTTGTTACTCGAAGAAGTGAACGCGATTAAAAAAAATGGATCCCGGGCTGCCCTTAATGAAACCCTCCGACAATATCTCAGTATCCCGGCCCTCAAGCACGACGAAGATAATATTAGGCTGCAAAGTCTCTTACAGACAAATACTTGCACTGCGAAAAGGGAAAGTGGGCGAGCTGCACTCTTGGGCTTTACCAGAAAACTCACGCCTCAAAAAAACGGATGGGTTTAATAATAAACCAACAATTAAAAGCGTCGAGAGGAGGAGAAACACAGAAATAACAGTACCTTAAAACGTGGTCTTCTTGTTTTTATTTTAATATCTTAAAAACAGTTTTCGATTTGTCACTTTATCAGACGTAAACAGCTTTTTTATATATTTTTTAAAAGTATTTTTCAGGTTAACTTTCCATGAGACAAGAAAAACACAAAGAATCCAAGTACTACTAAGTACTAATTTCGTAGTTCACAAATATTTAGTGGAATGGGCACCTTTCTCTTATGTATCAGTTTTTTTGCTTCTACTGCAGTAACTTGCGAAGTCAAAATGAAAGCGTTTTGGTGCCGAGTGAAAATTCTTATAACTTTTTAAGTTTTTTTTTGTAAGAAAAAATTATTAGTAAACTACCCTTTTTAAATGGTTTAGAGTGAATTTAATTAAAGTTAAACAGCATTGTTTTATATTTAAAATTTTTGCAGCGGAAACAAGTCGATTTAAAAATCATTTTATATAAACGAAAAAGTATTTTTGTAAATAAAAGATCATATTTTAAATTTACACCCTAAATAACGTTTGTTACTATTTTCCATTATTTAAATGCCTTTGAAAAGTAATTTGAATTTTATAACCTCAAGCTTAAAACAAGTCAAAGGTAATAAGCAATTAACTAAATAACACTAAAAATGGTCAGAAGAGGGGTAAAAATGGCAAGTTGTCCTAAAAATATAAACGTATGCATCATATAACCTTGTATAAAATACGTCTATGTTCGACGTGATTTTTGGCAACGTAGATAATAAATATTAAACATACTTCAAACATTCACAAAATAAAATTAAACAAAACAAAAATAAAATTAAAGCTCTACAAGCAGAAAAAACATACCTTACTCCTAACTTATATATCACAATATTGCACCAACTTTAAAATTATTTTTTAAATATATAAAACATAATGGCTTCAAAGACACCCAGGCAAAATACTATTATAAAGACGTTTAACATATTAACGGTGTTGTCACGAGCTCTCTTATTCAATTCAATTACGTGGCTAACATTTTTTTGTACTAGACTAATCTTTTCATTGAGGTCTTGTAGATGCTTGTCCATATTATGTAACCTTGTCTTTATACTGAAATCAAAAAAAAATAAGTGCAGTTTCATGTAGGGACGACTGAACAGGGCCATATTTGGACATTTCCTCATATTTAAAAAAATTGGTATTTTGTGTATTTTGTCCCGTAGAATCTGAAAGAATACTTAAGAAAATGATATAAATTGAAACAAAACAGGCATGACATAAAATTAATATTTTCTTATTGGGACACCCTATTAAGTGGCTCATTTTTAAAAACGTCTCATTTTTTACGATACGTTTTATTAAAAGGATTTCGTATTCATTTTTAGTAACAACAGAGGTAATTGTTTTAATATGTAGCTCCACTTTTTTGGGATGTAAAAATCAACATGATTATTTTTTTTAAGTTGTCAAATATTTTTGTTTTATAGGGTTATCAAAAATAGAACAATTAAAAAAAATCAAAAATATCAATTTTTCAATTTTTTTTTTAATATGAAAAAATATTCGAAAAATCCAAAAATTTCCATTTTTGAATTTTTGTCTTAAAATTATTTGTCTTTACACGAACAATATAAAACAAATCACTAGAAACTGCTAAACTTAATGGATTTTATTGACGAAAAACTTTTTTTTTATTCAAAATAAAAATTAACACCGAAAACTTTTTTTTTTGGATTTTATTTAAAAGATTCCTAAATCCACCGTAAAATAGAACAAAATAAAAAAAACATGTCAATATCTTTATTTTTTGATTTTTTATGATTAAAAATAACAAAACCACACAAGAATTACCACAACAGAAATTTAAAAAATAGAAGAAGGTAACAATAAACACCTAATATGCCAAAACAAAAAAAAATATTCTGTTTAAGTCCAGCGTTTACTTTGAATAAACCGTAATATTCCTTGGAAGAAAGACTTTCATAAAACTGTTTACATAATACAATAAAAGTATTTGATTAAACGCATTTTTTGTTTTAAAGTGTTTATTTAAAAAATATGAGTATTTATATAAGAAGCGTCGCTGCAAGAACCAGGTGCAGGATCGTTCAGTGCTAAATTATTTTTTATTTTATTTTGGGACAGTCCACAAAGCCCGTAAATACTAACGTACTGTGGGTGTCTTAAGTGGGGTAGGAGGAAGTTTATTCAGACTAGACTTAAATATTTGAAAATTTGGAGCAAAAGAGAACACTGCGGGTAGTAGGTTCCATAGCCTGGACACTCTAGAGATGAAGGAATGAAGAAAATGAGAAGTTCGGGACCTCTTAAGCTGGACTGTAAAAGAATGCATAAAAGTGGCACTACCTGTTGCTTTATTGGGAGCTGCCAGAGAAGGAATTATACTGGCAAACACCTCGGAGCAGAAGCTAAAATACATAGAAAAAAGGGTGACAGATTCTCCACAGCCTGGCGATAAAAACTGATCCATAGTTCCTTGTGTTAAAATAACTGTAGTCAAACTCGTTTTTAGAAAATATCAATAATTTGTGTAAAAACCCAATTTCAATAAATGTTTTGTTTTGTCAAACTAGTCTTACCCCGAGTTTAAATGCTTGTCTTTTTTCCCATCGTGTGAAGAATCCGAATGAAATTCCTCGGATGAACTGTCAATTATATCCACGTCTGAAGATATCTGCTTTGTCGCCAGTTTTCTTTTCGATATCTTTGCTGATGCACGAGATTCTACAACCTATGCAAAGACAAAAATGTTTATTTATATCAACAAAAATCTTCTACAATAATGTTTACCTGTTGAGGTTCCACACTAATGATACTGGCAGTTCGGATCATTGGTGTAGGATGTTTGGTTCTTGTCAGGATTTTATATTCATATTCATATTGATATAAATCATTTCTTGGATCCCACGGGCGTAAATCTGAGTGTTTATAAACCCAATGACCTGTCTTCAAGTCTTGTTGAAAGTGAACTGGCACCCATTCTGCACATTTCACTTTACGCTCTTTTGATCTTGCTAAAAATCAATAAATAATTTACATCCATAAACCGATCAACAACTAACTTTATAATAATTTTACTACCTCTTTGTGCTTCTTCTAAAAGTGTTTTTTCCTCAGTTGCTGCGTTCATATCATCTCTTCTGATAGCTGCTGAAACATGCTGCCATAACTTTTCCGACTCGTTTTCTGCTTGATTATCCAAAGGTACCATGTACCTAGTTAGTCGTTGCTTTCTAATCGCAGAAGTAGAAGAAAACAGAACCTGCATCTCTCCCGTTCTCTTGTCTTTTATATTAATGGTTCCATCCCAGTAGCCTTCGAGGGTTGCCAATGTTTCTTTTCCTAGTTTTAATCGACCCGTAATACAATTCGTTTGTTCAGAACCACCCAAAAAAGGCTAAAAAATAAAAAACGTAAAACCATATTTAATATCAGGATTTCATTACTTTTTTATGTATTTGTGACATTCCTTATACAAAAAAAAAGAAAAAACCACCTGGTTTTTTTTTCCGCAGAATCTTAAAGAACACATGTAAGTGAGAAAGTGAATTAAATTAAAACAAAAGAGATTCAACCTAAAATATCATTTTTTTTTAAATGGAACACCTTATTATTGGGTCGTTGCAAGTTTCGCATTTTTTACATATTTCAATAAAAAGGATTTCACCTTTGTTTCTAGTAACAAAATTAATTTAATTTATTTGAGAAATTTGCTATAAATTAGAAAATAGAAAAAGATAACAATGGATATCCAAAATGTCAAAACACAAAAATTCGGTATTCTGTCAAAGTCTAGCGTTTTTTACTACTCTTAATATATAATCGTAAAAGTGAAACATATTTAATATAACATTATTACAAAACAATTCTAGTAATTTTGAGGTTTACTTTAGCGGCCGTTAGTTTCAAAGTAAGCCTGAAAGTACCTTTTAATTTTTTAAGACTTGTAATAATAATAATATTTAGGGCTCGACCGATATCGGTATCGGTATATCGGCCTTTTGGGCGGATATCGGTATCGACCGATAAAGTCCATTGAAAACTAGGGTAAAAGGTCGGGAAACGCTGGACTTGACGAGACCACTTGTCCCTTATGTATTTTGGGGCGCTGATTACGAAAATGGGGGTTAGAACTTGCAGCAATGGTCGGAACACCCCTAAAATTGCAAAAAACGCCCCTAAATAAGGGTGGGTTTTGGAAAAAATGACATTTTGCAAACTAAGCCATCTTATATGCTTTTTGGGTCGCTGATTTCGAAAATCGGGGTGTCGAGACTGTAAAAGTTGTGTTACACCCCCCACATGCGAGAAACACCCCTCCCAAGGGGTGCGTTTTGGAAAAAATTGACGTTTCGCAAACTAAGTCATCTTATATGTATTTTGGGTCGCTGATTTTAAAAATCGGGGTGTCGAGACTAAAAAAATTGTGTTACAGCCCCCACATGCGAGAAACACCCCGTCCAGTACATTCCAGATTAATTTTAATTTGTAAAACAACAACAGAATTTGACGACGATGAAGAAGTACCGTAAGTGCCGGGTTTTCCGATGTTTAACCCATTCCTTTCCAGTTCCGTCAACGTTGTCCAAGCACTGAAACATGCAAATGTTGCATTTCTCAGCACCTTTTAGGCAACGCAGTAGTGCCACCACGGACGGTATTTTAAATAACTACTACCTAAAAATTTCTCTCCGACTGGGAATCGAACACGGATCGCCGGGGTGGCGAGCCGAGACTCTGACCACTACGCTACCGGAGAGACCTACGTCTTACTTCTGCATGCAAAATACCAAGACTAGATTTGAATAAAACTGAATAGTGATATTTTTAAAAAAGTTTGATACTTGTCATATTTCATATATATTAATAAAAATATATTCCATTTTTAGATTTTGAATTTTATATTTCATTTTTCAACAAAACCCACCCCTTGGGAGGGGTGTAACGCAAATTTTCCAGTCTCGACACCCCGATTTTCGAAATCAGCGACCCAAAAAACATATTAGATGCCTTAGTTTGCGAACGTCATTTTTTTCCAAAACCCACCCCTTGGGAGGGGTGTTTCTCGCATGTGGGGGGTGTAACACAAATTTTCCAGTCTCAACACGCCGATTTTCGAAAACATATAAGATGGCTTAGTTGCGAAATGCCAATTTTTTTCAAAACCTACCTCAATTTAGGGGCGTTTTTTGAAATTTTAGGGGTGTTCCGACCATTGCTGCAAGTTCTAACCCCCATTTTCGTAATCAGCGCCCCAAAATATATAAAGGACAAGTGGTGTTGTCACGTCCAGCGTTTCCCGACCTTTTACCGTAGTTTTCAATGGACTAATATGTAAAGTGCAATATTGGCCTATATCGATATCGGCCTAACAAAAATATCAATAATAGGTAGTTTAAATGATAGGGATTTTTGAAAGAACTCAATACAAAATTACTAAACAAAAAACGACATAAGTATATTTTTATTTTAAAAATACAAAAAAAAACAGTTAAAATGAAAAAAGCTTAACTAAAAAAAAAACAGTTATATTTAATATATAAAGTTACGTTTTGGTAAGTTATGATGCAACAAAGTTAAATTTTCTGCCCTTTCTGGGGGCTTAGACGATTTCTTGCGCTTTCATGTATGTTCCCAGCTGAAGAGAACACCTTTTTACTAGCCACACTACTTGGTAGGGGTGCTAAATATATTACTGCACATTTATATAAAAATGGAAAAATGTCTTTTTATTTTCCCACCAAGTCAAAGGATCTTCATTTTTTGATATTGTGGCTAATTCAATGTATATTTTATGTTCCCTTTAAATTTTATTAAATAAATCATTGGCTTTCCTATCTAATGGCGATTTACTTGCCGGCGTACTGGTAAATTTCTCAAAGGTATTCCAAAACAAACTATTAGAAATCGAGTCAGGAACATCGTCTTGGTTTACTTTCTTTGATTTCTTAGCAGTTTTTGCTCGAAGAGCATCATCATCGTCACTCACATCGGGGCTATTTACTTCCTACCAGGTTTGTTGTATTGGGGTATTGTATTCATTTTTTAAAGTGTATAGGTTTTTTGCGATAAAGCATATTCGAAAAAAACATGTTTTTAACCCTAGATCTTATAAAGTGGCCAAAAGAAGATTTATATCAGTAAGGTAGTCTTTGCACTTTTTATTTAAAGAATTTTTAAGTTCTTTTTTAGTAGTCTGTGTGTCTTAAGTAATGGTATTACTTCTGATTTGTTCTTACTAAAAAACTTGATAATCTCTTTAAAGGGCTTTAATAAATTTAGTAAGTTTTTTGCTAGTTCCCACTGGTGATTTGGTAGTGTCATATCTTTTAAAACTGGATTATCCATATCAAATATATTTAAAGCATTTTTCGTTCTACCAAGCGTTCCACCATATAAAAACTTGAGTTCCATCTTGTAGGTACATCCCGAACTAAAGATTTTTCCGACATATTAAGAGTCCTTTAAATATTCTTTAGTTTATCACAAGCCAAAGAGGAGTGAATAAAATGAGTTGCTATACGCCTCGCTTTTGCCAATAATCTATCATTAAGCGTTGATTTTCTAATGAGTCGCGTAAGACTAATTGTATTAATCAAGTGGACGTAATGTCGCGCGTTGTATGGCCGAGCGATGTTAAATTCGGGGATTCACCGAGCATCGAGTTTATAATGTGTTCTTTTAAGCAGTGTTGAACGGTAAGGCTATATATTTTTTTAAAATTTCCTAATATTTAATCCATTTTAGCTAATTTTCGCAGCAAAATATCCATAATAAAAAATATGGCCGATATCGGCCATGCTTATATCGGTATCGGCCACAAAAAAACCATATCGGTCGATCCCTAATAATAATAATAATAATTATTATTATCCGGGATAAATAAGGTTGTTGCTACTAACATGCTAGCAGTTCCTGTATTGCTTTACTCTTTTGGAGTAGTTAAGTGGACGCGAGCTGGACACCAGCACACGAAAAATAATGCATCTTCACCGCAGTATCCACCCGCGCTCATCAACATCCCATATATACCTACCACGACACCAGGGAGGTCGTGGTTGAGCTTGGAGTATATGCATGATCGGCTGGTTTTAAGTCTTGCTTGACAGGTTGCCAATGGTACTGATCCATTCATGCAACTAGTAAGAGCACACGAAATAGCTAATGTTGGAGTATTTCTTTTCAAGGCAGCGGAACGAGCAGCGGAAAAATTCGGTCTCAGATTTGCAATAGATCCAAACGACGAATAATCACTTATAAGACTTGAGTCTAAAGCCGTAAGAACTGCAGTTAAAAGAGCAGAACAGCAGATGCTCTTAGAAGATTACACTAATACGCCACAGCACGGAGTATTTTACCGAAATAGAGAAAGACTCGATCTATCTCAAAACCTCACGTTTGCGTTTTTGAAATCTGCTGAGCTCAAGTCTGAGACCGAAGGTTTCCTACTAGCATGCCAGGATGGGGTGATAAACACATTGGTATAACAAAGTCAGTTTTCTAACATTCCTGATACTGCTTGTCATGCACTTATTGTCAGCTTGTCCAGTGCATGCTGTTAATGGTTACATCCACCGACATAATGATGCGCTTCGAGTACTTTACTATCACCTTAGACATTACTACGGCATCGATGAAACCGCAATTTTGCCATTTACTCCCGGTAATATCGAGGGGATAACTCTATGTATATGACTGAGTTCTCCGCCCCAGGGGAAACTAACATCGATATAAAGGAACGGGAGAAACGAACCAAAAATCAGGATCTTGGCGAACTTTGGAGGCTCTATCCGGAGTATAACGTCCGATTGGTTGTCCTGATTGTCGGCGTTTTGAAGGGCATGAAGGTTAATGTGTTGGGGGAGCTGAACAACTGGTGATAAAAATGCAGACATATTTTGTCCTTGGGTCCCTTTGTTTACTGAGGCAAATGAATTTGGCCAAAGAACACTGATCGAGCGGACGCGAGGAGTGGTCTTAGATATGGATGGCCTTTCGCACGAAGCCCTATGGGATCGGAGCCATAGCATACGTCATGTCAGATCTTTGTGAATAATAATAATAATGTTACACCTCAAATTTGTAAAAATAAAGTTGATAAATTTTCTGAGCCAGCGTCTGCATTAAGATTTATCACTTTAACAAAACTGCATACTATGATACTGATATGGCACATGTGCAGAGCTCAGCATTATTAGTTAGTGTCAAAATAACTGACTACGCAGACAATACTCTAGAAAGAACGAGCAGAGGCTAAGTGATGTTCTGTTAGAATTTGAACCAAATTCCAGATTCTAACTAACCCACTGATGGCACAATAAACAAACATACATTAGTAAAATTACCTTCAGTTTAAATTCAATTTCAGTATAATACCCTGTCTTTTCACAATTAATAGCCACTTTGCCACCGAGCTCCATTGTAAGTGTTCCCATGAGAATTCCCTTGCAATGGGCATAGGGAATAGTTAATTTGTAGTCTTCGCCACGAGGAAGAAGTGTCAGTACAGCAGTACCATCCAAAATTGCAGACGTTGAATTACCGTAGAATTTTGATCTAGCCAAAATACTGGCACTTATAGCAAATCCATCTTGGCGGTTTGTTACATAAAACGCCGATACCTAAAATGATTAAAGGTAAGTTTATAGCACTTTGACTATTTTTAGAACTAAAAGTAAATACAGAGTGTTTCATTAATTCCTGACCTCAAAGAAATGCTTAAAATTTATTTACAATAAACATGTTTAATGTCTTCCCTTGCCTATTTAAAAACTACCTGTTAAATATCTTTCTCTGAAAAATTTAGTTTAGGTGCAATTATTATTTAAAGTGCATGCCTGTGACACGAAGCCGACCTCTGTACCCAGTGTTGTCACATTTATTCGATTTTTACTTTTCTTGATAGAATCGGTTTTTCGTAAATTCTGGTAGACAGCTTTTTTTAGTAGATATTGGATTTTTAGCTTTTTGTTTTAATCCGATAATGAATACAGGGATATGAAACTAGATCAACATATAGCAAACTGGCTTGCTTATATCAGACAATATAAAAGAGTTCTGGCATATGCTAAGCTTATTAACAGATAACGATGAAATATCAAAGCATCTCTAATGTTGCAAAACAAATGTAGCACGTTTCGAACGTAAAATGCGAAAAAACTTTTACAGCTTTTAATCGCATTACAACTCATGATGATAATAAATTTTAATAAAAATGTCAATATTATTTGCAATGGTGATTGAAAGGACATTGAGAGTTGAAACAAATTTGATTAAGATTTACAGATTTTAGAATCGATGGAGGGCAAAATACTATACAGGGTGTAGAAAGTATGATGCTCACGATTTTAATGGGCGATACTGGAGCTCAAAACAAGTAAAAAAAAAGTTCATATGACATATGTGTCAAAACTTGACAGATTTTTGGCTACACCATATCAAAGTTGCAAACTTTGGCAGCAATTATTCATGAAAAGCTTAACAATTCGCAACATTCGTCTCAATCGCTTATCGGTTGATTCATTTGCTAATAAAATAAACTAAGTTTTAAATGTTCCAGTCTACAAATAAAAATAATAATAATAATGTTCCCCCAGTTAAAATTTTAAAAAACAATTGGCAACAGCGCTACCCGTAACGTGGAGTCCGTCAAGTCAGTCGTTTATTGCCGTGGTTTATTGTGCGTATTGGTCGCGGTATTTTTGTCCGTTTTTTAGTACGTGCGTTGCAGTTTTTAATAGTGCTAAATTAATTAGGCAGTGAAGGAAAGTGTTAAAAATACGCGAACACTGGGTTCGTCGAAGTGAGGCTTTTGTAGAAACTAGAGGACATTTTGAGCAACTTATTTAAACTGAAATGTAGCTGTTTCTCTTTTTTATAATTAGAGACTTTCTATTCTTCAAGCAAAATAAAAAAATGCTGTTTTAAAACATAATAATTTGTGTTCTTAAAATGGATATTCAGCTTAATTTTGTGGTAAGTACAATTATTTTTGAATTACAAATAAAAACCCCAAATAAAGTAGAGGAAAAAAACGTAATTTTTACGCAGAAGAGGATGGTACATAAGAGCTGCGGAGCTGCATACCGTCCAAAAAAAAATTAGAAAATGGATCAAACAATAATTTATTGTTTCTTATTTAAATTTATTTCCAAATTAAATATTAAAATAAATCGCAAGAAGTAATTTTTATTAGTTCCTAATTTCTTTGAAGGTTCTGCAGCTCTTATGCACCAGCCGCCTTTATGTAAATAAACAATTTTTAAAAAAAGTGCAAATATGTAAAACCTCGCAAAAAACGTTCGACGTTCGACTCCATGTGATGAAGCGGGCGCGCTGTTGCCAAAGTTTTTAAACCTTGAAAAGCCATATTTCGAAAACAATTTACTTTTGACCCATGTGTTTTTGGCTTTTTTGGCTTGTTTTGAGCTCCACTATCGCTCATAAGAGTATCATAATTTTCGTAAATAGTTTATATTTATTTATATTACTTTGCTTTATTAATACCTGTAAATAAAAATAGAAATGAGAAATGCATCATGTCAAAAAGTGCGGATATCCGAAGGGGAAAAATATGCTTCATTAATTTAAGCAACAGCTAATAATTACATGGGAAAATAAGGTAGAGTAAAAATATTAAACATTTCAAAGCTGGCCTTGTGAATGACTTTGTAGCCTTTAAAAAACAACATCTCATTTAGTTTTAAGCATTCTGTGATATACATTTCGTTATAGGTTTAAAATAAAATTATAACAACTTGAACATTGTGGTTTCTTACAGGAGGATGATGGGACACTTGCTCCGCAAGGTAAAAAGTTTTTGATCCGTTGGGATGTAGCCAATAGCACCTAAATGTTTCTCCCAAAATAGGATTGTATGGTTTTTTCAGTCCCTTTGGTTTTTTGTATAATCCTGATAAATACCATTTTACAACTTGCTTCATACGCGTAAAAGCATCATCTTCAAGAACGGCTCTAAAATATGACAGTTAAAAAGAGTTTATTAAGTAACAGAGATTCTAAGCATGTTGTTGATTCTCTGCTAAAAGAAATTTTTAACATTTTGCCTAATGGCACAAAGCTTGATTCGGTGGGATAAGTATACAGTGCTTTATGCAGTCGTAGGCAGAACGTGGTTTTATACAAAACTGTTTTAAAACTTACTGCGTCAAAATATCGACATGATAATAGGAATCAGAGAGCTTATCCAGAAATGATCTTGGCTCTAGGATAAAAGTTGGTAGAACAACTTTACTTAAATCCATGCCGGGCCGGACTTGTTTTACCAGATACCAAATAAGAGATTTGTGTTCTTCTGCCAATTCTTCTACCTTAAATTAAAAATATGTAAAAAAATAAATATTATTACGATTTTGTACTCTCTCAAAATCCCACTTTTAGAGGAAAATATAAGGTTTAATTCAAATATGCATTTAAAATAAAAGTACGATGTGGTTTTGCCTTGGGGCAGTCCAGAAAAACTTAAATCCTAAGCACTGACGTACCGTGGGTGTCTTAAGTAAAGTAAGAGATGGTTTATTAGCACGGGACTTAAAGACCTAAAAAGGTTGGAGAAGGGAAGACTCTATAGTCAGAAGGTTTCAAAGCTTAAAATCTCTAGAAATGAATGAACAAAAAAATGGGACGTTAGGGGACTCTCAATCTTAACTGTAAAGGGTTTTACTCTATTGGGAACCGCTAGGGAAATAATCATACTAGCACCTTCTCAAAGGAGAATCTGTGAAAATAGCTATAGAAGAGCTACCGGTCTCCTACAACTTGTCCTAGGGCAAAAAAAGGAAGCTTTCTTGTAAGAGTGGGTCAATTATAAGGCCAACGGCACTTCTTCGAAAGGAATCACGAATGCTTCAAGAGTTGTGGAAGACGCCATTTCCAAAACATGGAAACAATATTTCAAGCAGAGTTTGATTTGTGATATATACACAGTAAAGAAACAGAAATGGAGAAATACTTTTCGGCTCAAAAGAGAAATCCAAGCTTTTTCGAAACCTGCTGTGGCTATGAAAATGATATGCTTGTGCAAATTAAAATCGTTCTCAAAGGTAACGTCTACAAGGTTAAATAATTCTGGAGAACTGCCGCTCATAAATAAAGAACGAGGATTGGCTATATTTTTTTGCGACAGCGAACACGACTGTGTTTTTAAGCATTAAACTTAACAAGGTTTATGAATTGAAGGTCCTGTAAAAGAGTTATCTGCATTTCCTGCGGTTGCTTTTCAAATCAGGCTTAGAGACTGGCTTGGTAAACTAAATTAATTTAAAGGGTACTGTCGTCAGCAAACATATGAATGGGATTAATACTGGAAGAGAGAAAATCGTTAATAAGGAAAAAATCGAGTTGGTGCTAATACTGGGCTTTGGGTTACCTCGGCATTAATTTGGTGAAAGCTAGAAGAGAAGCCATCTACAATAAACTTTTTTTAATTTAGCTGCAGAATTAACCCTTAAAATGTCTAACTTCACCTTCCAAAGGACAATGACTGTGTTGCATGGTTGTTTCAAAAATTCAAACATCTTTTAAAAAATATAAAGCCAGGTCCGTATTAAAACAAAATAAATAAATTTAAGGATATATTAAAAAAAGTTGATATAGGTTGTAGAAAACAAAACGTAGGATTTAAATTAAAAGCTTTTTCTAGCAAAAAAAAAATGAATTAAAATGTCTAATATATTTAAATATGAATTATGATCCCTCTGGAGGGCATTTCTATATGACACTGTCTATATCAAAACCAAGTAAATACAACTAGAACTAACCAAGTCAAAAAAATCCGTTTTTAATAAAATACATTTAATAAAAATATCAGTACACTTACCTGAGCGCCCACACCTCCAAATTCTTCTTCCGCACTGGCAACATAAGGTGTCTCAGGAGGATCAACATCTAAATCTTCTTCTTTCTGAGACACTTCCGATTCTGTATCACTGATGTCTACTTCACCTGCGCTTAACTGACCACCGTTATCTGCCTGACTAATGTTATCTAAGTCTAAGGAAAATTAAAAATAAATTCAGCTATTTCAGAACAAAAAGGTATATGGTAAATATCTCTGAAAAGATCTTTTAGACTATAAAAGTTCTTCTCAGGGTGTTACCAAAATTGTTTCTTTCACTAAAAAGGTTTTTTTTAGAATTATTTTGGTGCTTTGCGTTTTTGAATTATCTTTTTAGGTTATTAAAATAAATTAGGCTACTGTACTAATGGTCGGAGAACCAGCCGCAACCTTGACTAATCTAGGAGGTACAAAGCTACAATTTTGTGTAAGATTAATATAATAATAGTTAAATAAGAAAATCAATTAATGGCAGAGTTGGCACGGTTGCACAACTGTTTCATCAAGCCTGAAACTTTTTAATTTTTTTCGTAAAAAAGAGACATTTTTATGCATGATTTTTTACAAAAAAACTAATAATGCTAATTTTTTGAAATATTTCTAGCTAATGCAGAATGTTTGTACTATATCGTGGTAAACATTTGAGTTGCTGGAGTAAATATTTTCGGAGATTTGATTTTTACATTACAACTAAAACTTTGTACGATTTAGTAGACCATTTAATTGCCTTTCAAAAGCTTTCCTACAATTTTTGTCTGTGACACTCAGAAAAATGTTAGAAAACAGGTTTAAAAAAATACAAATTATTGCCCAAAGATCACGATTTTTCATCTATTTAAATTCGAGTAGAAGGCTGCGGCGATAGTGCTATTTCTCCCACTAATGAAATCTACAAAACTTGTATCGTTTTTTCGTTATATCTAAAAAACGATATATATGTTAAAAGTTATACTTGGATTGAAAAGGTTGCAGTTTTTTAGGACCATCTGTATAATTTTATACAAAACTGCCCTATGTCAACACAAAATCCCGCTAGAAAAGGCCAGTCTGGCAAAGCAAAGAAGGTTTAAGGGACCCGATCAAAGATTTTCTTTTAAACGTGTTTTTACCTATTTCTAAGGGTCGTGGAAAAAAACCGTAGGAAAGCTTTTAACAGAATTTTATTGGTCTTATAAAACGTGCAATGGTTTTTTAAAATTTTGTATATATAAAGAGAAATTTTACGATTAAATTCGCCACTTATTTCAAAAATTTATCTCCGAGAGTCTTTACTTTAACAACTTAAATTTTTACCATGATATAGTGCAAACACTGGCATTTAGCTAGAATTATTTTAAAATTAAAGCAATAATAGTTTTTTTCTAAATAACTTTTTAAAAAATCTATTTTTTCGAAAAAGTTCCAAAAGTTTCAGGCCTAATAAAACAGTTTTATGTGAATGATTAGTTTAACTGTTATCAAACTAATCATAAACAAAAGTGTAGCTTTGTACCTTGTAGATTAGTTAATGTGGCTGCTAGCTCTTGTAGCCTAGTCAACAAGTTCTAAAACGTGTTAAATAGAGATAAAGCTCCTAAAAATATGAGCGATAGCTCATTCGATCCAGAATAATTCTCTGAAAAATGGGTTAGAAGGATTTTCTAGCACGAAAGAAACTGCAAAAATTATTAATAAATTGAGTTGCAAATAGAAGGCATTTCGTTTTTTGTTAATAACTCCGAAACTATTAATAGTTAAGGAATTAAAAAAAAGCTCCTTAAAAGAGAAGAAATTTCCAATAAAGTCCCAACTCTCGGAGTTCTATCTCCATTATTTAAAATTGTAATTTATGGCTGAAAATGGGGCTCCGCGCTGCCGCTAAGGCATGCTCGCGACGCCCCCCAAAGCGAATACGCCACGGATATTAATTTGTTTTGAGTATTAAATATTAATTTAAAAAAAATATGGTTTATTTCATACTCTTGAATACATTTCCGTTGAAAGTTTGAAAAAAAATTGTAAACATGTTAAAACAAAAATATAAATTATCCCTAAAACGTTAAAAATAAATATAAGTTAAAAACACAAACCGGCAGAAAATGGTTAATACCAATCCATTGAGGCGGGCACAATTAATTTCTTGGAGCTGATGTCCTAACAGATCTTCATTTTAAACCAGTTATTACCGCAGTTAGGTAATACCGTAAAATTTTCGGTAGTTTGTGTAAATTTGATAAGGGTTGGAGCTTACCCCCTCAGAGAGTTGAAGTGACACGGCCGAAGATAAGCACAAAATATTCCCCCTCCCCCCGAAAAAAAAATCGTAAATCCGAGCGTTTTTTTCCGAAAGCCGATATTTACGATAATCGATGTTGCTTCGTTATTATTAGCTCAAAATGTATTATGATAACTATAATGAATATTTAACAACATTGCTAATAATATGATACTTGAAAAAAAATAAAGTACTAAAAATGACATGTGTCAAAAAGATGACACCCGTCGCTTATGACAATGTTAAAAAATCACACACTAACCTGTTTTATCAATATATTTGATTTTAATTTTGATTTTGTAAAAAAGTATGTTAATTTATACATATAACTGACACTATATGTCAGATTCAGATGTCGTAAATATTTTTTTTTAAATATCTTTTTATTTTTGACCAGCTTAAAAATTTTATTGGACAATTAAGACCTACTGCCAAATAATTTTAATGAAAAATTTGGATAAGCTGGTAATGGGATTTGTCCAACAAATTTTTTAAAAGTTTGATAATTTAAAAAATACTAATAATTTGGCCTATAATTCACACAATCTGTCAGGAATTAAAACGTCTCCTAATCAGTGTTTGTACCAAATTTAATAACATCTGATAGTCGCATTCCAATAATATGATTTTGTCTAAACACCCTAAAAAAGTTCGTTAACATACGCTCATGACTGGCAGAATCTAACAGAACAAACGCGTCAATTTTTTACAAGAGTAAAATTTTAGACCAAAAACAATTTACAAGATATTACTGATTTGGTAAAAAATACTAGTAAAATGATTCATACCATGAACAAAATGTTTCTCATAATCAGTTTCAGACCATTGCGTTTCATGAGTTGTGCTTTCAGAAGCTGATTTGTTGCTTACTGATCGTACTAGAGCACCATCATTTCTTATTGAGATTTCAAGAGCGTCCAGCCAGCACATACCAGACGCCTGACTGGGAGCTCTGAATATCAGATAAGAGCTTGGTAGAGGCTGAACTACAGCTCCTAAAATAAAAAAGGAAATATAATTGACATCTCAACTATTTGCAAAAATAAAAATGATTATGGAAAATGCCACAGTGATAGTAATAATAAAAGTTCTTGTTCAGTTTTGCATTCACCATTATACTAAGTTACAAAGAAAGGTTAACATCTAGTATTTAAAACCTTATTTTAATAATATATAGCAAGCATATTTATTTTCAGTCTGGTAAAAATTATAAACGTATCAGCCTTACCTGGGCATCTTTTGCAGGTTTTTGGACCTATCCAATTAAAATTTTATGAATATTTGCTTACCTTTGTGGTCTAACATTTGAAGAGTTTGTTTCAAAATGTTTTATTTTAACAAACAATATGGCTTGAGTGGCAAGACTTGCTTATATTTATTAGCTTTGTGAGAAATTGGGAGAAGAACAAACTGATCTTTACTACGTACTATTTTGGGATGTTATCAGGCCTGGATCCAAAAAGCACAAAGACATAATTGGGGGCACCGGACGTTGTAGAGGAAGAATAGAGCATTAGTTTGATTGGGGCGATTTCGAACCAGTGGTTTTGAAGCCACGAAAGGGTAGTCGAGATGCGCACAGCGCATCGCCAAATAAATAGCTTTGGGCTTTTTTTTTGGTCGCCACTGGGTGCTGAGCATCGATGCAACCGACTGCAATGGCGCAGACAGACTCCTGTGGTATTAAAATTGGAACCAGGTGATCTTTAGTGATAAATCTCGCTTTTGTTTGGGTATTTATGATGGTTAAGAAATGGTTGGCACAGTTTGATATCGAAAGACATGTGCCATCACACCTCTAGTCTTTATTAAAAGTACCATTATGTCCATATAGTATATTTAGAAAGTAGTGAAACCACATGTTCTATATCCATGACCAGAGTAACCTTAGATTTCATAGAACCACACCACATTAACCGCTTCCATGGCCCCAAGACTGCCTAAACACCCTCCGAACGAACATGTATGGGACATTCTAAATCGCAGATAGTTGAACTTACAGCAACACTTGGACATTAGCAAGAGGTAAAGTGGAATGAGATACCCCAAACGATTATAGAACACCATATTAGATCGGGATGCCCAGACGTGTCAATGAGTAATTAAAGGGGGAGGGGGTAAAGTTTGAAACTTTTTTCTCTTTTTTTATTTAATATTTTAAATGTATGACGTCTCAAGAATATTGTTTTAAATTTTGAGGTCAATCGTAGCAGAATTGACGGATTTATGATAGTTTTAATGACCGTTGCTCTAACTCAGTTGGGTGAGCGTACAAAACTTTAAATCGGTTTTCCAAACATGCAATTTTTAAAGTCGGTGACCACCATTTCGAAAAAACTACTGAACCGATCGTTTTAAATGTGTACACATATTCTAATCTAAATAACTATCAAGTGACGTCGAGGTTTTTTTTTTAATTGGGTAATACGTTTGTTTTTTTATATATATGGTGTCTAATTTGTTGTATATGTATGAATGCTTTCCCTAGTCATTTTTTTTTTAATTTAAATTTTAATGACGATAATACTCATATTTACTTATTTTTATTTTATTAATATGAATAAACATTTTATTATTATATTTTATAAATTAGTTAAATTGTATTTTACTTAATGTATATTAGCAAAGGTGCTAAATAAAGATTTATATACTAGATGAAAAGCCTGTCTCCGCCAGGCAAGAGACAATATTAAGTAGCCTCTGTCTCTGTAAGACGCCTTCCGTACGGCTAACGGTAAAAAAATATTTTTTTGCTCCTATTTTTGTCCCGGGGGCGAACTTCAAAAAACGGGCTTCGTTAGGTTCTAGCCACTGCTAAAGATTACCACTGTGCCAAATTTCATGATTTTAGCTCAAGCCATAACTTCAGAATCACGTGGACAGACAAATAAATATATATACCTACCTACATATAAATATATCCACATTAGCAAATTATATATATTATGGATAATTAGTATCAATCTTACAATAACAAATAGGTCGAGTTTATTGTCAAAAAATCGATATTTCGAATTCAAAATGATGCAAAAATTTTAAAAATTGATAAAGCAAAAAAAACTCGGCGTCAATTGGGAGAGAAACTATTTAACTAATTAAAACAATTTGTTTTTTTGATTTTAAATAATCCAGTGCTGAGGAATCGCGGTCACCGTAAAAAAAATTTCGAGGCACCAGCGGAGAAACTGCAATAAATCCGTTATTTCTTTATAATCTTTTTTTTAAATATTCTTTAAATATTGTATTATAATATACTAATTTTCTATATAAATCTTTAATAACAATATGTAAAAAATTCTTAAAAATATGCCTTTTTTGACCGAACAAACTTTACCCACCCCTTAAGAGTGTTCAACACAATATTTAACTTAATTTTGTTACTGACCGATTTCGTTTATTAGATCTACATGTAAGCATAAAATTAATAAGATATATTTTCTATAAATAGGTATTTACCTTTCATAGTATTTTTTTTTAATTAGGTACTTTATTTTTTTTGGTAAAATCTTAACAGAAATGGACTTTTTGTCGAAATGCATATTTTTTAAAAATAAGCAACCACCTGTCTTTCAAACTATTGTCTTTAACATCCAAAGAATAACAAAGTTCAAAATGATTTTATGTTCTAACATAGTAAGCTAAATTATAAACATACTTAATATAATGATGTTTATCTGCAGAATAAATGGTCCAATGGAAAGATTCTTTAAGTTTTTGATACAGCACACAACAAATGCAACATTACAAATAGAATAGCCAGTAATGAAAGATAAGCTTGCTTTTTAAAATATAACCATGAAAAAGCAAAACTGAAATCATTCTAGAACTTGAGTATTGGTATACAAATGTGTAAATAAGCCGATTAACTACGTTGTTTTGATGTGTATTGTACAATAATTAATAAATCGTCCTCGGATTATTTCCTTTTTACATACTGTGCTTTTATAAAATCAAATTTCAAAATTTAAATGCCACGATCTTAAATAAGAAATAATAAACAAAATATTATATATATATATATATATATATATATATATATATATATATATATATATATATATATATATATATATATATATATATATATATATATCATTGCTACCTTTCACCTCCAAGCTTATGCGTCCAGTAGTCGTAACCTTCCATATTTTCTGCCGCCTCCATTTTCGGAAAAGGCGGAAAAGTTGCGCCTGGTTTTTTACGTTAAATGTACCTATTTGACCTTTAGCAGTGAGTTGGCATTTTTTGCTTCGGAGTCAACAGTTACCATATCATATACCAATACATCTTAGTACAATACTGGTATCACCAGGTGGCGCTAGTCATGTTTCCCGTGTATAATAGTTAATGTATAGAGTTGATGTGCCTCCATACATTAGAAGTTCAGTTTGTCTCATTTTACTGGCAACACCGCTAGAGGCTATAAAGATACAATGTTTTAACGCTAAATATTTCAATAATATAAGACAAATTAAATGTCTAAGTATTAGGAAATAGGAAATGAAAAATGATATGACGAAGTTCTAACTCGTGAAATTTTTATGTGAGCAATTTATTTTTCCACAAGCATACAGGTCAAAAAGGATATTAATGAACATCATTTTAAGGTGTTTCTATTTTTTTAAAATTAAATACTAAAACACAAACATGTAACAAAGTACAGTCTAATATAGAAATATTTAGACTATGTATTTACAAACATTTAACAAATTTTTTACAGTTAAAAGTCAATATGTTAAAAGTAGTCTACAAAGCTTTAAAAGGGAACAGTAATTTGTAAAAAAGTTATTATACAACGGAAGCGGCTCGTGAGTAAAAATAAGAAACAGCATCAGCAAATTTTTTTTTTTTTTTCAAAGTACCTATAAATTACGATTTTATTTTTTTATTTGGTAGTGATAATATTTAATAAAATGTTTAAAAATGCTGTAGATTTTCCCCTCTATATTATATTACAACTTTATTAATTTATTTCAGGTTTTTAAAAAAGTAAAATGTAAAATTCAAAGACCCATTTTTATTTTTAAATTTTAGCTAAATGCTTAATACTAAATAACAAACTATATAAAATATTAACTACTTTAACCGATTTCCATTAAATCTTGCTCATTCTGCATTTTGTTTGAACAGGCAATTAAAATTTTTTATGTTTTTAATGTACTTCCAAAATGTGATAAGCGGATTTTTTTCTTCCCAAAATCTTATTTGGTATTCCCATTCTGCTAAAAACTTTTTTTAACTTTATTGTGGCATATTATTGAATCTCGCTAGCATGCTGCAAATTTTTGGGGAAGCCGAATGACGTAAGTAAACCCAGTTTTATAATGCATTTTTAGTCTATCTAAATATTATATGCAATTACCCCTTAAATTGAGCACATAATTTTTTAAATCATATTATCATTATACTTATTTTTCGAATTCTACCTCATAACGTAGTCCGGGATATTTCTCCTATTTGTGGACATTTTTTCACCTTTTTCCTCCTGGCGATGCCTACAAAGATGTTTTTTTAAGTTTAATTAATTGACAAAACCTACACATATTTCTTTGTTTTTGTTACTAAATTATTGTCAACATATTTTGTAAAAGTATCACATTTTACTGTTCACCCAGCTTTACTTTATTAAAGTTTAAAAAACAATATAGGGAAATTTTTTTTTTAATATATTTGGGGTTTTATTTTCCTGTTACTGCTACTATTGTCTGATGGAACATAATTTTTTACAATTTTGGCCGTTTTAGTAACGGAATTTGGAAGATCCACTTGAAGATTAGTTTATGAAAGTCTTACATCCTTTTGGGCATTAGTCATATAAATTTCCATTTTTTCCATTATTGTATCAGGTTTTTTTTTAATTAGTATTTACATTCATTTGAAAAAGTTTACCCCTGAAGTTTTAGTCTACGAAGGGTTATACACCATTTGGGAAATATTTCTCAGTATATTGTCATTACTATTTATATCAGGGGTATTTTTTGTTAAATTTACATCTATTTGAAAAACGTTTTCCTTGCCCTTTGTTTGTTCATTGCCCGGTAATGTGTGTGATATATATATGGAGAACTAAATAACTTAAAAGTTTTTATTTACCACTCTTAATTTTTTTCAATTTCAGTTAAAAAATCTTCTGAAGCAAGAAATTTGAAATAATGATTTTTAATAATGATTTACAAATGCTGTCTACCCTAAAATAATCCGGGGATTTAAAAAACCCCCCTTTTTTTCATTTTATTTGTCTCCCTGTCTAAAACCCATTTTAAATTTGTTTCTATTTTTACACACACTCACACGTGGGGGATTATATTGAATACCCCCTTCTAGGGGTATCCATATTTAAATTATTGAAATTTAAAAAAAAATATAATAATTAATAAAGATGCCACTTCCTCAAAAATATGAAAATTTTTATTTTACAATAACATAAACAAATATTTTTTATATGTTATTTAAATTTTAATATACTTATTTGGCCGTAAAAATAATTTTAAATTTTAATTTTACATTTTTATACCTTCTAAATATTTTTTTTTTGGAAAAGTATCAATTTGAGGGTAATAACCAGTAATTCTTTTAAACAAACTAATTAATAAAAACATTTAATGCGGCCTTTTAAATGTTTTTTTATTAAAAAATATTATTTATTATTTTTAAAATATTTATGATTAGTACAGAACCTACTTACCGTGTATTAAATTTTTGGGTCCATTATCCCTTACACTTGTTTATCTAGGAGTATATTGAAGCAAAAGACGAATAACCAATACATTCTTAAAATGCAAATTCTTAGAAGAAATGTGAAAAACCATGATTTGCATCCGCACTTTGCAATGCCGCTGGGGGCAAAAACAAACCGCTACTATGGTTTTATATGTTCGGGGGCAAAAATACCAATATATTAGATTGAAAAGACGAAGGGTTAATTTTTGTATTAAAAAAAATATTTTTTACCCCCCACTTTTGCTTAGGTTAAATAAAAATGAAAATAATGTAAAAAAAAGCAAATTTTTTAACTTTAGTGGGAGCGGGGCCCTCATATTATGGAGGGGAACAGATACAAATGCACTATATATATAAATATATAATATATATATAATAAAAATATTATATATATTTAAGGGTCCTGAGCTCATCCCTTTATGGGCCCTTTATTATTTGCTGTAAAATTTTCATTTTTGCACTTTACCTTTAAAAGGGTGATTTCAGGAAAATAATTTTTTATAAAGGGGTTCAAAAAATGTTGAGTCACATGGTTATTTTTTTAAATAACACTGTGTATTTTTGTATTTAGGTCCCCCTGTGGTTTTTATTTTCCCCAAATTTTGTAATATGGGTTTATAATTTAAAAGAACAAAAATAAAAAGTAAAAACTGTTTTGCACCATTAATTTAAAATTTAAAAATCCAACAGTGCTTTTTAAATGGAAAAAAAAGGGAATTTATTTAAATATTGTCCTTGGTCATTTTTGGGAAATTCAACTGAAGGGTTAAAATTTAGTGAAACCTTCAAATTTGAAAGCATTTATTTTTCTTATTTTAAAATAAGCCCTTATATTTTTTTTAGTTTGAAATTTTATATTTTTTATTTATATGTATTTATATTAAATAAAAATAATAATATATATTATTATTTAAATAATATATATATATATATATATATATATATATATATATATATATATATATATATATATATATATATATATATATATAATATATAATATATATATATATATATATATATTATATTTATAAAATATTTTTATATATTTATTTTTAAAAATAAAATAAAACAAATAACTATTCCTAGTTTTTTCTCCCCGGGGGAAAAAAGAAAATTTAAATTTAAAAAAAATCTTTTTTTTGGTTTTATGAGAGGAATTTAAAATTTTCCTCCCGGTACCAAAAAAAATACAAAAATATGGGTTTTTTAAAATTTATAACCAAAAAAGTAGTTATTTATAAAAAAAAAAGACTAAAAAAATTTTTTTAAAAAATTTTTGGGACACCAAAGAACTATATTAACATAAAGGTGTTGGGGAAAAATCATTAAAAAACCCCCGGGTTAAGGGGAAAAAATGCAACCGGGGTGGCCTGAACAGTCCAGCGGGTTCGCCACCCCCCGGAAATTTTCAGAGGGGGGTTTTTTTCCCCGGGGTTTTTCCGGAAAAACGTTAAAAATAAGCAAGCACCTGGTATTTTTTCTTTTTAAATTTTTTGGGGTCGGGGACACAAGAGGCAATTCCCTTTTTGTTTAAATTTTAAACTTTTTATCGGTTTAATTATTTAAAATAAAAAGTTACTTGTAGGTTTATTAGAAGTATTAAAAAATTTTTTTAAAAGAAACTAACAGGAGTTTGGGGATTTTTCTAAAAATTTTTAAGTTTTTCATGGATTTAATTAAAAAACCCAAAATGTTTTTAAAAGCGTTTAAAAAAACCCCCCTTTAAAAACAAATTTTTTTTTTTCTTGGGAAATTAAAAAAAAAAAAAATTTTTTTTTAAAATGTAAATGAGGTAAATTTTTTTATTATAATTTTAAATTTTTAATTAATTAATTTAAATATAATTAATTAAAATATATAATTTATTAAATAATTTAAATTAATAATAATAAATTAAAATTATAAATATAATTTTATATAAAATTAATTAAATTAATTTTTTTTAAAATTTTTTTTCCCAAAAAATATTTTTATTTTTGCTAAAAAAGGGAAACATGAAATAATCCCCTATTTGTAAAAGGGGTTTATTTAAAAATTTTTTTCTCCAAAACCTTTTTAAAAAAAAAGAAAAACAAAAAAAAATTAAAAAAACCCCCAAAAATTTTAAATTCTTCAAAATAAAAAAGAAAAAAAAAAAAGTTAAACTTTTTGGGACAAAGTTAAAAATTTTTAAAAAAACCTTAAACAAACATTATCCCAAATTTTCTCTAGATTTTTTTTATAAAAAAAGGAAAACCCCCCTTTAATTGTTAAAATTAAAAATTTACAATCAATAAAATTTTTTATTTCATCCCAAGAGTGTCTGGCATTTTTTGAATATAAAAAAAACTTAATCACAAAAGAAAAATGCTTTTTCCCTTTTCCATATACTGTCCCCATCCGGGTTTGCTCCCTACGGGAACCTCAGAGAGTTATAGTGACAAAAAACAGGAAAAAGGGTTTCTTTAAACTTCCTTTAAATATTTAAATTAATAGACCTTTTTTTTCCCCTTAAAAAAAAAATTTTTTTTTTTTTTTTTCCTTTTTTTTAAAAAAAACCCCTTTTTTTTTTGGTTTAAAAAAACCTTTTTTTTTAAAAAATTTTTTTAAACAAAAAAATTTTTGGGAAAAGCCTTTTTGGGAAAAAGGGCCTAAATACTATAAAAACCCTTTTTTAAAAATTTTTTTTTTTGCCGGGAAAAATAATTTTTAATTTTTTTAAAAAAATTTTTTTTAAACGGAAAAAATTTTTTTTGGTTAAAATTTAAAAAAAAGGAAAAAAAAATAAAAAAATTTAGGCAAATTAGTACAAATATACATTTGTTTTCTATATAAAACCTTTAAGCATCCGATTTTTAACTGTGTTTTTTTAAAAGGCCTATACCCACATGTAATTAAAATAATAATATGATTGAAATAAATATATGCATATAACAAAAATAGAAAGCAATCATAGTAAATTTAATCTTTTATTGGTCTAGAAACAGTCACTTAAGTGCTATAAAACATGTTCTACATATCAAACATTTTCTATTGGAATACCAGTTAAATTTAGTTACATACAATAGGTACCTGGCAAAAGATTTTAAACATTCTTCTCATCGTATAGACCCACAGTAATCCTAAACAAAAAGATATGCGTTTAATACATAGAAAAAACACTTGGTATTGAGAACCATTAAAAAAAAATTTTAATTTTCTCAAACATATTACTTACCTCTATCATTACTCTACAGATTTTGTAATTACATTTTGGGCCATCCTATTTATTTAATAATAAATGAAAAACTAACAAATACAATAACAGTGTAATTATTCCAAAAAGCATGGGGAATATAATTAACCAGTACATAGTTAGCAATTTATTAACATGATAGAAATAAAACAATATAAATATAAACATTTAAAACATAAACAATATCAATCTGGTATGAAAGGTATTTAGTGAGCCTTTAAAAGGATCAAGAAACGGATATTTTTAATGTTTTGATCATAAAAGTAGTATTTAATTTTATTTTGAACCATGATAAATACTCTTGTTCGTACAAATACAGTTTTTGCTCTGTAACTTTTTGAATATTAAATCCATAGATGATCATTGCAGAGTAAAAAATATTGCATGAAAGCAAAAGAGATTTGTCTTTGACTGTAGAGTCAAAGACAAATCTCTTTCTGGAACATTATTATCCACAGTTCCTACAAGGGGTTTTCATAAAAAAACTAAAAGGGAAATTAATAGTATGTAAATGTTTACAACCCTATTTAAATTAAATCCGTAAGCTGCATCTTATATAATTATTTTAATAGTACTTACAAATTTGCAATGCCATACACAATGATCAACTGATTCTTTCGTAACTAATAAATTATGATCCATTTAAATATTCATGAAAATTTTTTTAGTTTTTGCTTACCTAACCTAACAATTTAGTTACAAATCCCCAACTAGAGGAGCTCCTTATACTTGTGAGCCTGTTTGTGCTTTTTGCCTTTTGCAAATCAACTACTATTTTTTATTTTATTTGATAATTTAAACAATGCCATCATAGGAAATATCAGTAAAAGATAGCCTGCAAATGAATACTTATTTTTCATAAGTTTCATTCTTCTAAGTTTGTATGGAATTCTCACAAAAAAATAAATTATAATTAAACGACTAACTTTGAATGACAAGTTTTTAAAATATAGGAATGTTATTATCTCTGTTATTTTTTTTTGCACAGATATTGTTTCCCAGAAAAAATCAATGCTTAAAATATTATTAAAATTAACTTTTTTTTGTTACGGCTAAACAATATTTAATTGTATAAATTGTTTATTTACCTTAGCCTTTGGGCTTTTGTAGAGAACCAACAGTCCAGGTTTTAAAACACACCATAGTTTAGTCCAAGATTTTAGGGTTCCCCTTATTTTTAACCAGTCTGCCAACACTACAACAGATGGGTCTTTAAGAGAGTTTAGTAGCTCATTTGTCACCCTCTTTTTCTCTTTTCGATAGTTTTTCCTTTGGGCCTTGTAAGACTCTTTTCGCATCAATCTTGAACATGATTCAGGTGAATGAAGCTAAAAAACATATCTGTGAGGCAGTGGCAAGAAAAACAGTTTAACTCATTAATCTTACCCCATCTGTATTGCTTGCTGCTTCTAAATTGGAAAGTCCTAAAAAAAGTTCTACATTACTTTAGGTACCATTATATTGGTCAAGAGTAAATGTATCCTAGCAACTTAAAGATAAATGTTTCAGAATTTAAATCAGATATAGTAGCATTAGAATTTAAAAATAATTTAAAAAGTATATAGGCTCTAAAGAATAACCAGAGGGGCAACATTTCTACAGAAACAACTAAGAAAGTACTCACTAAAAGTCAATTTATTTTACATTTTCTTTCTTGTTAAAACTTTGGAAAAACTTACCAGAAAATATATATATATAAAAAAATGATTTTTAACACAAATTTTTTAATGGTTGTTCAGTAAAAACATTTACTACCTTTTATTTAATTTACCTTACTGACAAAAAGAATGGTAAGTTTGTAAAAAGTAAATAAACAGTCTAAAAATAAAAGCAGAAACATTGTTTATTTATTTTTGGCGACGTTTAGATATTTTTTCAACATTTTTACAGCTATGCAATTTACAAAAAAATTAATTTATATCCTACCAGGACTTCCAGGTCCAGGGCTATTATTCAAAGAATCTGTGGATGGCAATTTTGGTAAGATGTTTAATAATACTTTAGATTTTCTGTCCTCATTTTTGGGATGTGCTGGAGTGCCTTTATTAGAGAGTATACCAAATGTTGGTGTTTCTGGATTAATAGAGGCAGGACTTGATCCGCTATTTGCAGACATTATTCCGTAGCAGAAACCAGCTATGGCAAAATTGTTTACAATTAAAATAATTTTAAAAAAATGTCAATAACGAAAAACTTACCTTTTTTTGAAGAGACTAGAGTATGTTTAATTGACTAAATTTTAAACGTAAACACTTTAACACTGAGTTAAAAAATATTTCACTTATCTTTTTAAACATCATTGAGGCGATTTATGGCTATCATAACAAAACCGTAATAAAAAAAGTAGATGTCTGTATACCATGACATCCATGACATGCGCTGCGAATGCAAAATATGCCCCTCCGCCCCTCGCCCAATTTTCTTTAGGATCTGCGATCTGCCGCACAAACAAAAACACTTACCATTCGTAGGGCACTCGCGCACTGACAACGCTACTAATTTAAATTTAGGGAATAGAAATCTTTATTCGGTTCCACAAACAACGTTTTCGAGTAATTTTTCCCTTTTTGATTAGATGGCGACACATAAAACGAAAATTTAGAGAACAAACAAATGGAAAAAAAACGATGGTTATTTGTATCCAAGGGTGGTGAA
This sequence comes from Listronotus oregonensis, assembly GCA_019359885.1. Classification (NCBI taxonomy): domain Eukaryota; kingdom Metazoa; phylum Arthropoda; class Insecta; order Coleoptera; family Curculionidae; genus Listronotus; species Listronotus oregonensis. The sequence goes on from JAHBCN010000131.1 coordinate 237,240, forward strand.
CTAACACAGGATTGCTCGCACCGAACACACTATTACTGCTCGATCCCATTTAAGCCCATATACGCCAAATTTAAATGTCAACTAGATATTTGTGACGTAATCATTTTCCCTATTGTTTTGTTTACAACTTGGGATTGACATCATATCGAAAGCTTTTTCCGTGTTTTTTTTTTCTATATTATTAGCTTTTTAGACATTGGAAATTTAATATTAGTTTGTTTTTTATTGCATATAGTTGAATTAAGATTTTGGTACTGTATTTTTAATGTAGGTGCAAGTTACAGAGACAGGGGTCATCGACAGTTCGTTATTTCTTTGAACGGAATTTATAAATAAAAAAATAATATGTATTATAATAAATTATATTTATACAACTTTATTTTAGCTAAATTTAAATATTTAACAAAAATTAATAAAATAAATCTACATTCTGGGAAAAACGGTGACGTCACAAACATAACCTATATCTGCAGACAAAGAGGTAAAAATCGAGCACTCCTGTAAAGTCCACCACCCTTAGGTTATACCCAACGATTATATTAATCGTTGGGTTATACCATACTATTTATTTGAACTTCTCTTGTCAAAGACTTGTTTTGTCAGCAAACCTGACAAAACAGTATTTATTTGAAATGACAGAATTAAAAGCAAAAATAGTGAGAAAAAATATAAAATAAAATTCAGCATTTTTATTAAATCAGTATTTTCCTTGCAATATCCATCCAGTACTTTTGCCCCTAAAAATTGGGAGGGATATTCAGCACCCTACTATAAAAGCAAGGTAAGACGCAAGAGTGATAGACTTACGATGAGTGCTTGATTTTCACACTCGCGTCTAGAGATACCTCGGATATTTTGGCTCACGAGCGTCTTGACAGTGTTGACGCATGTCTAATAATCTAACGATTTTGTTATAACCTAAAAAATTAAATTTTAATGTGTAAAGCAATAATTTGGGGTCTTTTCTAATACGTCCCCGCAATTTTACGTATGAAATATAATTGGGGAAAATAAAAAGCCGCTTTGCTAACCAGAACTAACCATGACCGACTAGAACTTAGGGCTTTTGAATTTGTCTAAATTATCCCTACATAGAAGTTATTAACAAAATGTTTATAATTTTTGGTATGGTAGAAGCTATATTTTTTTTTAAAAGTGTAATTATATATTCCCCGGATTTTTTCTAATACGTTGTTAAAATTTTGTTAACTTCTATGTAGGGATAATTTAGACAAATTCAAAAGCCCTAAGTTCTAGTCGGTCATGGTTGTTAGCAAAGCGGCTTTTTATTTTCCCAAATTATATTTCAGACATGAAAATGCGGGGAAGTATTAAAAAAAGACAACAAATTATTGCATTAAAACGTAATTTTTTAGCCGAGTCCCTGCATAATAAAGCATGTTTCATGTGTCAACACTGTCAAGAAGCTGGTGTGATTTTCACTATTTGTCCGCAGATATAAAGGGCAAGTTCTTTATTCCAACGATAAAAAGTACGCTGAATTTATGCGCTGAACGTCAAATGACCTCATGAGAAGTTCTGATAGAACGAATTAAAACGAAATGTTTAAAAACGCTTCGCTGTTTGTTCTGCACTGTCAATACTTAGCTGATTGTTGTGTTTCTCTTCCGTATTTATTTAAATTTTTTGCTCAAGTATTTTATAAAAACGCTTTGATGGAATCCATTGGACTCTAGTGGTAGTTTAAAAACGGTTTGATGAATTAGCGCTTAATGCGCTGGATCCATCGATGCAATTAAAAACTTGCCCAAGGTTTAGTTTGTAACGTCACCGTTTTGCCTAGAAGGTATTGATTGATTGATTGTTCCGTTTTTTGGCTTTGATTTCTTCCAGGAAATCTTTCGCCAGCTCTGCCCCTTTCCAGACACGCGTTGCAGGCAACGTGAGCTTTCCCAGGGCTTTGTCAGTGGAATCTCTGGATTGTCGGGCTCGAAGCCCCCGGAAATTCCGAAATTTTCACAAAACTTAAAATTTTCTAAAACATTTTCCTATCGGTGCAAGGCACAAAAAATGGACGTCCGACCAGGAAGACTGCTCCTTCCTGCTGAGCGCGCAACCATCTTCCGCCATTAGGAAAATTCCTCGTGCGTGGGGCTCCCAGAAAGAAACAGATATAGGAATCATCGCTCACAGCGCTTAGCCCCAGAAGAAGGACTCCATCGTTTGGCTTGAGTTTCTTCTTGATCCCCGATGGTAAAAGCTGTTGATACAGCTCCTTCAGCCGCCTTCCCGGAAAAAACTATGTAGTTTTTTATCTCGAGCACTTCACTGATCGGAGGTCAAATAGGAACTGGCCTAGAAGGTAGATTTATTTTGGTAATTGTTTACAAAACGGTTTTCTGCTATTTTTGGATTAAATGGCAAAATTTTTATATAGTCGTATTCTAGTGTCCTCAGGGATTCCAAATATACTAGCGCAGAAGAGAAATAATGTGTTTTAATATTTTTTATTTCGATTTAAAAATTTAAAATTACCATTTTCGATTACCGATTACTTCATATAATGCGAAAACTCCCCTTTTTGAGAAGAAACGTCAGCGTGCAGTGTTGCCAAATCGGAGTCTTTTTCAATACGTCCCTGCATTTTCACGTCTGAAATATAATTGGGTAAAAAAAGCCGCTTTGCTAACCAGAACCATAATCGACCTTTTAGACAAATTCAAAAGCTCTTAGTTCTGGTCGGTTATGGTTAGTTCTGGTTAGTTAAAGCAGTTTTTTATTTACTCCAATTATATTTCAGACAGACAGAATGTCAAAAAATTTGATGGCTCAAATTTATTAAATCTGGCAACACTGAACCCCTAAGTTGGTTTTTTCCTAAAATAAAAAAAACACAATTTTTTGTTTGTGCGCACGTAAATTCGTATTTCTAATAAATAACAGAAGGTTTCTATACCAAAAATTATCCATATAATAGTAAAATAGCAGAAAACCGTTTTGAAAACAATTACCTTTATTTTATTAACTTTTGTTAATTATTCAACTTTTAAAAACTAATTTGAATGTACACCCACTATTAGATCTGTATTACATTACCATTTGATAAAATTAAGACTTTATCACAGAGCACTTCCTACACTACTTGTAAACAAAACAATAGGCAAAACGATTACGTCACAAATATCGAATTGACATTTAAATTTGGCGTATATGCATAGGCGTGCGCAGGGTAAAGCTGGTGTGGGTGCCGAGATAATAATAATAATACTCAGACACCATCAAACAGACCAGGAGAAGCTGCAAGCCTTGTTGGAGAAGCCTCTTCATGGACGTCACCCCAATGAGGTCAGCCAGGAAAATGTCGACAAGTTCGCGTCGAACTACTGGCTGACGTCGGGGAAGATGTTCCCAGTGACTGAAGGCTTCTTATTGGCTATACAGGACCAGGTTATTCCGACGAAAAACTATCTGAAGCATATCATCGTTAGCAAGGCCGTAGCCAGTGGGGGGGGGGTCAGGGGGTCAGAACCCCCCCCGAAATTTTCACAAAATAAAAAAACTATGAATACAAAGAAGTACTACCACAGATTTCTTAATATTATAATATTAAGAAATCTGTGCTACTACTATAGTGAATAATTTTGCTAATGCCAGGTTTTGAGGCGGAAAACAAAACATTGAGTACAAACGCGTGCGGGCAGCGATGTTCAGTTTTAGTTTGAGAGTATCAAAGGCGTAGGTTGCAGCGCAAGGATCGCGGTTTTACAATCTGAGTTGCAGTATCTTTTAATATTATATAGGGTAACCCAACGAAAAGCTTGCATCCCTATTTGTGACTCTCCTGGTATATTTTGAAAAAAACTTTCGGACACGTCAATTTTGATTTTTAGGGGGACGTCTCTTCATCTATAGCCGTACAATACAAGGTTGGTCCAAAAAGAAGTCATTGCGTTGTACTTTAGATTTTTAAATGGAAACCTCCATTTTTTTTTTGGATTCTCCAAAAACTTTATAACTTTTGTTAATAAAGTTTATACCATACCTATCTTCAATCGTAAAGCTATTTACAATTATAATAAAATTCCAGAAAAAGTCATAATAAGGAAATATATCGTAAAAATATTAATCAATTAGTTTCCATAGTAACAAGACTTTAAAATTAAAAACCACCCACCTAGAATTAAAAAAAACAAAAAGCAACCTACAGTCTTACGCAAATTAAAGGTAAAGTAAAAATTAATTTTCTATTAAGTAGGTGGTAATAAATGCTGAAAGTGTTGTCCATTTACCTCCATGGAACAATAAATATTTTTTCATATGTATTTCTCAAATTTTCAAGCATGTATGAAATTATTTTTCTACGTTCAGCCGTAATCCGCTCCCGAAGATCTTAAATAGAATCTAACTTCGTACTAAAATCTTTACTTTTCAAATACCCCCAAAGAAAGTAATCTAAAGAACTTAAGTCCGGAGATCTCGGCGATCACCAAGGAAGTTTAAAGGTGTATGGAAGCCCAATGCTATGGCCCATTCGATCAAAAAATGTCCAGCCAAGTATGAAAATAACTGTCAGAGTTGGCCCCGCTGATTCTGCGCAATAACAAAATTCCACGAAATAATTTAATGTGTTGCCTACTTACACACTGATAAATCAGTGTGAAGTTAGCCAACACATTATAATTTTATGAGAGCCGGAGTACCGTTTTTTGAATTGATCAAAACCTTCTTATATTAGTGATTAGTGTTTATTAAATTGTGAGCATAATTTTGTGTTTATTGTTTGTTACTTATAATATCGTAACAAAATGACTAGAGGTTGTATGGCTTTGTCTTGCAAATCCAAGGGTATACCCGTCTTTTTAACTTTAGATAAGTATTTTTTATATTTAAATTAGGTGCTTCTTATAAGACGTAACGTTAGGTAACCAAATAAATAATAATATATTAATTATGAATAATAGAAAATGAAAATTTCATAGGAAATATTAGTGAGAAAAGTAAGGCAATCTTAACTATCTTTTAGATGATTTTCACAATGTTTAAATAAGGTTTACATTTAGGTACTTTTATTTCATTTAATAATTTAGTACACTCTTTTAAAGGATCAAAATTATTGATTAATGGACAGACCAGGCAAATTTTAATATATACAGGTCCCTCTAATTGAATGAAAGGAAGTACAATTTTGGTACGGTTTTTTGGAGCGCTGATTACAAATCTAAAAAAAAATTCGGCAATGTTTCGTTTTCGAGATATTCATCATCAAAATTGAAAATCAAACTAACCTTATTTACACTATTTCTCCTTCTTTTTGCACAAAATTCTTGATTTTTACACTAAATTGGCACACAATATCTCACAAACACATTTTAAAAACTTTTTTTTATGTTTATTTTACACCTTTTTTACACTTTTATTTTTTAAGCAAATATGGCTGCTGCGTTTGAACTTAAAAGTTCGCAATTTAATGGAAAAAAGATGTAAAATAAGTAAAAATACAAGGTTTTAAAAGGTGTTTATAAAATGTCGTGTGCCACTTTAGTGTAAAAATCAAGAATTGTGTACAAAAAGAAGGGAGAATATATTAAAAATGAGGTTAGTTAAAATTTCAACTTTGATGATGAAGATCTCGGAAACGAAACGTTGCCGAAAAGATATTTTTTCAGATTTGTAATCAGCGCCCCAAAAAACCCCTGTATACCAAATTTGATCAAAATCGGAGAGGAGGCAACTTTCGAGACAATACCATTTGTTTAAAAATAAATTAGATTTTTGGTTTCTTAATCTTGCATTATCAACTTTTTAAGCTCGACATACTGTACACACATAATATTTAACGGATACTGTTACAATGGATACTCAGGTACCAAAGGTTACTAAACATTTTTAACCAGTGTTATTCTGTCTCATGAATGTTTGTTATTAGTGAAAAATATATGCCTAAAAAGCAGTTACAAAAATTTTCACTTTTTAATGTACAACCAGAATCTTAGGATTAGATTAAACTCATTTACACTATCTTGCCCTTCTTTTATCATAAAATTGGTGATAAGTACATAATACTATTATACAATGTTTGAAATTTATTTTAAAAAATCGTGTTTTTATTTATTTACAAAGATTTTTGGTAAAAATACAAAACTTCCAAAAATATCGACCATTTAAATAGAAGGCAGTAAAGTGGCGTCATCTATTCTTTCCATATTATATCAGATGATATAAAATCTAATATTACACAATAATTTTAAATATTCTATAGTAGTATCCTTTAATAACCAACAATTTTGTGCAAAAAAAAAACAGTGAATGTTGGAATTTGACATTTGATGATGTCAATTTTATAGATAGTAACAAAGAATTATGGAAATCCGGCCCTGATCTACTATTCATTGCGCAAATTCCGCGGGGCCGACCCCCCTATTCCCGCTGCCCTGCATGCCTGGACAATTTTGTTCTACAGTATTGGGCTTCCATACACCTTTAAACTTCCTTGGCGATCACTCAATGGGGCCTTGTCTGTCGATCCATTGATTCGGGAAATGCGTGTCCAAAAACTATCGTACTGAAGCCACGTAGTGCGGTGGTGCACCATCTTGTTGGAAATAAATATCATTTTCATTAGAATTAACGCTATTTTCTATTATTTCGGTAATTCGTGGTTCTATTGTATTTTCTAACATGTCCAAGTACGTCTTGCCCGTCAAGTTTCTAGGAATAAAGGAAGGTCCTACAATATGATTTACGAAAATGCCGGCCCACACATTTATTTTTTCAGGAGATTTCGGTTGTACCTCTCGAAACAGATGTGGATTTGAGTCACTCCAATATCGACAATTATTTCTATTTACAGCACCATGTAAATAGACCGTAAACTCATCCGAGAAACAAATATTAAATAACATGATTGCATTGTTGATTAAAAGTTGGGACACAATCGTCTTCATGAAGCTCATGGACAAGTTTTATCTTATACGGGTGAAATTAATTGTCTATTCTGGGACTTCATTTCTAACTGGTCGATTTTTTAATGGCGATTACGGCGAATATTAGATAAAGATCCAGTTTCTTCAAATTTTCTCATTAATTAGCCACAAACTTAATATTTTTGTCTGAATGTAATGCATTAAAAAACCGGACAGTAGCTTTTGTAATGCCCCCATTTTAATAATAGAGTATTATTATTTTTACCCCTTCTTGAACTGAATAAATTATTGTTTAATATTTACCAGAACTAGGTAAGTTTACAATTTGAAATCAAAGACAAAGTTTTCCTATGATATATGATGACACTGATGCTATATGTTTTCTTGATGGTATCCATGATTATTATTTTTAGCCATGCAATCGATTATTTTAAGTATTGAGTTAAGTTGGTCAACTTTTAACATAAACTTAAATAACTTTACAACGATTAAATATAGGTATAAACTTTATTAACAAAAGTTACTAAAAACGTCATAGAGAATACAAAATTTTAAAAAATTGTGGTTTCAATTTAAAAATCTTAAGTGTAATGCAATATCTTATTTTTGGACCATCCTGTATTGTACGGCTATAAATAAAAATGCTCCCCCATAGAAATCAAAATTGACGTGTCCGAGCGTTTTTCCCAAAATATACCAGGAGTCACAAATAAGGGTGCGACCTTTTCGTTGGGCCACCCTGTATGTAGTACCCCGAAAAGATCACCCAATTTTGCAGAGTCGATACCCCTGACACAAAAGGCTAACCCCCCCCAAAAATTATTCCTGGCTACGGCTTTGATCGTTAGAGACCCGTCTATAGAGAACGATCGATGCAGATATGAATGTCAAACATCGGAGACAATCCAGCATATAGGTTGCCAAGCATTTGCAGCATCAGAGTATAAGGAAAGGCACGACTCAGCAGCCAAGATACTCCATCAACAATTGGCAGAGCAGCTAAAGCTTTTACAGAATGAAAAATTGCCTTACTATAAGTATACTCCGGAACCTATTCTCGAAAACAATGAATTTAAATTGTACTGGGATAGAAATGTACTTACAGACCAAACTGTGGCTCACAATAGACCAAATATTGTATTGGTGGATAAAGTTGGGAGAAAAACAACACTGATCGATGTCGCTATCCCTAACAACAACAACCTACGGGAGAAATACAATGAAAAGATTGCCAAATACAGAAACCTAGAAACACAAATAAAAAGACAGTGGGGAATGAATAACGTCCAAACGATCCCCATAATTTTATCAACAACTGGCGTTATACCAAAAACTCTTTTACAAAACATCAAGGGACTAGGCCTTGGTGAACATCTGTATAAGGCTATGCAAAAGGCAGTGCTACTTGCGACCGCTCGGACTGTCCGGAAATTTGTGGGGAATACAGCAGAACATAATGTCACCTAGAGCCCGAAAACATGGAAAGGGGTCCCACAGAGCTCAATCCTTTTGATATCTAAAGATATCTGGGATGAGTGAATATACCCCTTAGAGGGAGTGCAAAGCCGTGTGGCTTGAAATCAAAATAATAATAATAGTAATAATGAAGTAAATAAAACTATGAATAACAATATATCAATATTAATACATTGTTATTAATAAAATTAATTAATAACAATAAATTCTTAGGAATGTTTGGTAAATATTTATGAAATAATAACAAACCGAGTACATTATATATTATTTACTATAAAATCATTCTTCTTTCATAAAAGGTACGATTTTTTTTAAATTCGTCACAACACTTATATCAATATTTGCGGCTAATTCCTGTTCCACAAATGGAACCAGGAGATTTTCTAAACGTTCTTGGCGTATTGTGGATTTTAATTTTGATTTTACCGTACTCATATTCGAGAAGGTGCGTTCGCGTGTAATTTTTAAATCAAACCTTATCAAATAATAATTTTCATATTTTAAACATAGTAATCTTTTTCAGACTAGTGGGGGTGCCATGGCACCCACGGCACCCACTGTGCGCACGCCTATGCATATGGGCTTAAATGGGATAGAGCACTCCTTCTTAAATTTACTACCAGTGGGTAAGACGCAAGGGTGGTAAACTTAACAAAGAGTGCTTGATTTTTACTTTGTCCGCAGATAAGGTTATGTCTATGACGTCACCGTTTCGCCCAGAAGGTAGATTTATTTTATTGATTTTTGTTACATATTCAACTTTTAAAAACTAATTTGGATGTACACGTACTATTAGATCCGTATTGTATACCATTTGATAAAATTAAGATTTTATACTACTTGTAAACAAAACAATAGGCAAAACGATTACGTGAAAAATGCGTCACAAATATCAAATAAACATTTAAATTGGTGTATATGGGCTTAAATGCGGGATCCAGCACTCCTTGTTTTACCACCCTTGGGTAGGACGTACAAAAAGAAAAATGTTAAAACTATTGTAAAAATATGGTTTTTGTATTCTTTTTGATAATTTTTAAACTCTATTTTATTTAAATACTTAATTTTATAAAAAAAATTTTTAAATAAATATAAAGTGTGTGGTATAAATAAATAGGTAATTTAATAGGAAAAGAAACAGTCAAATAATATATAGGGTGCCCCATTCAAAAAAAGGCAACGGGTTATATTTTTAAACCCGAAACCGGTAAAAAATAATTAGGTACTGGATTCTATCTAAAATTCTACATAAATATGCCATAACAACCGAGATACACAGGTGTACTAAAATCGTCAAAATTTGAAAAACGTCCTGTACCTCCGAGACAAATTAAGTTAGCACCGTTGCAGTTGTTTCGAAAATCGAACTCAAAAACGTGGCATCAGATTTGCTCTATCACTTGTAGTTTTCCCTATAGCCTAAAATTCATTGAAAAGGCGCCACCATGTACAACGTAAAGGATTGCGCATTTCGATGGATTTCCATAGTATTGGAAAAACTACAAGAGATAAAGTAAACTGATGGTTCATACTCGATTTCGATATTCAAAACAACTCCAAGGGTAAAAACGGATCGAAGCTAACTTGACTCGCCTCGGATACAGGGCGTTGTTCAAATTTTAACAAATTCTGCACACCTTTGTATCTCGGTTGTTAATAAAAATAGATAAAAGAAAAGTAAAAAGCAAGTGTGTGTAGAATTTTACGTAGAATCCAGTGGCGGGCTCAATTTTTTATCGGTTACAGTTTTAAAGATAATAAAGATAATGCAGAGTTGTTTTTTTTAATGTTACCCTGTATACTTTTTTACTATTCGTTTCAAAATAAAATTTTCTCCTTATTGATACTTTATATTTATTTAAAAAAAAATGGATATTTCTGGAAAAAACGAAATTTATGAAAAAAGACATTAACAACCTGAAAACAGTATTTAAATTTTGCACTCCTTGTATTACCATTTTTTTTAACGATCCATAGTCAACTTGGTTCTCATCTAGTCTTTTAAAAGTACATATTAATGCTTGGTTGCCTTCTTTGTTGATATCAGATTAGCTCTAGCTATTGTACTTTTCCAAATACCCGGAAAATCCATCCAAAAGGCGCCCCCCAGTACAGGGTGTCCCAAATTGGAGCCTAATCTTTGGAATCTCAGAAACTTAAAAGAGATACGAGGTCGGAAGGAAAAGTTGCGCAATTTTATGCTGATCAGAATACCACCTTAAAAGTTTAAAAATTTCGAATACTTCCGAAGATTTTTGAAAAAAAAAACGAATATTTGCCATTTCATTTTTATTTTTTCATGACTCTATTTGAATAGATATAACAAAATAAATTTTACATTCTCATTGCTACTTTTTCTGTTCTACAAGACAGTGTTATTAGATTTACACACCGACATTTCGTCATTGAGCTGCCATCGTCAACTTTGTGTTTTTAAATACGGTCCTGGATTTTTTATTACGGATTTTAGGAGCTTGTAGGATCCCAAAACCAATGATTTATCACACTTATTGGGAAAAATCATTTTAATGTTTTCCTACCAAAAATCTATTATCTGTCTCTCTCTAACACATGATTTCTTATGGAAATTGCCATTAAAATAATTTTTTCGAATAAGTGCGATACATCATTGGTTTTGGGATCTTAGAAGCCCTCATAATCCATAATAAAAAATTCAGAACCGTTAAAAAAAACAAAGTTGATGATGGCACCTCAAAGACGAAACGTCGGTGTGTAAATCTAATAACACTATCTTATAAAAAAGAAAAAGTAGCAATGGGAACGTGAAATTTATTTTGTTACATCTACTCAAATAGCGTCATAAACAAAATAAAAATGAAATTTCGAATATTCGCTTTTTTCCAAAAGTCTTTGGAAGTATTCGAAATTTTTAATCTTCTAAGGTTGCATTTTAATCAGCATCAAATTGCGCAACTTTGCTTCCATTTAACCAACCTCGTATCCCTCAATTTACCGAGATCCCAATCAAGAGGCTCGAATTTGGGACACCCTGTATATATGTATTTTGGACTATTAATACGTAATAAATTTCAGTGTGATGGCTGCTACTTAAAATAAACTTCGTAGTGTCGCATGTTCGTTTCCTTTTGATAGCCCAAAGAGGTATTTTTGCTATTGGAGTATTTGTTAAAAGAGTATTTAAATCAGTACTCGAGTCCACACGAGTCCAGGGACTTATTGCATTGATATTCGAATACTAATTCTAGTGTTCAAATGCTTGATTGAACTGGAATACTGTTTTGGATTGAGTCAATGACTTTTTTTGTCCTTTACACACACAGGTGTTTAGTCCAAAGAGGTATTATAGATATAGCAGGGATGACATACGTCCGACGGTTAGAAAGAGAAAGAAGATTGCGGTACCCTATCTGTCTTTCTTTACTGACGCATGTGAGAGATAGATAGAGTACTGATCTTTTCCCTTTTTAATCAAAGGACAGTTCGAGGCCTGGCTTCCCTGCTCTATCTATAATACCTCTATGGTTTAGTCACCTAGGCGCAATAAGCCTAGTTTTTTTTGCAAACTGTTAAATGTACTACTATTCTATTGTAAAATATATTGTATATGGAATTGAATTGAATAAACTGAATAATTGATATTAATTTAAATTAAAATGACTTTTGGCTTTAGTCATACCGCCAGCCTCTACATACGCCAAAACGATAAAAATGTGACGACACGACCACTTGATATCGACTTTTTTTGGACCTGAATACCCAATTGGGAAAATTGGGTAATTTAAGGCTAATTGATACAGTCGGTGTATTCGTTGACTATAATTATATTAAATCAGATATACGGCACTTCGAGGTCATTTTACTCTTTCTATTAGGTTGTATTATTCAATAATACGTTTTGTAAACTGATTCGATCAACAGCAATCGAATTAGGCATCTTTAAGTATAATCTATAAGTATGATGTAGTCACTTTAGGTAATAAACAAAAACACCCATCAAATTTTGGCGACATACCGCGTTGAAAATTTGTTAGGACGGTTAACATACCGGTTAATTTTGGCGAGAAGCGGTAACGTAGGGGAAGGTGTTATGCCATCAGTATCAACGTCATTACTTTGTACCCAGTATTTACCGCTATCGCCACTAGTCAGGAGAAGAGTTAATAATGGTTATGTCAAGTGTCAAATTAAAATAATGGTGGATTCGCGGCTTTTTTTATTGTTTTAGTTCGTGTGATGTTTTTTTGCTAGGATTTAACAACTATTTGAATTGCAGATTTTTCGACAATAATTTGGTTTATATATTATCCTTTCGTTTTATTTCTTAACTCTCCAAAGACCTTACATTTGAAATTTAAACTTAAAAGTGTATTAAACGATTAGTATGTAAGTTGACACAAACGTTTGACATACATATACATAAACCGTTTCATTTTTGCGAGGATAGGCGGGTTAAACATGGTTAGAGTGGTGGGGGAAAAACTGCTATCAATCAGTAGTTAAAAACGGTATGTCGCGAAAAAATCCTTACTGTTTTCTGGGTTTAAAAATAATTTTTAACAATAAAAAATTATCGATTTAAAAAATTTTTGATATGGTAAAATGCCACAAACATTCAAAAAGGTAATATTTTCAATAAAGAATGTTTAACAACGGTATTTGCACTCATTTATTTACTTATACATTATCGTTTTAAAAGTAACTAAACTTAAGCTGTTTGTTATTTGAAAATAGTGTATACAGACAGGTCCACTGTAGTAGAAACATAGAAAACACTTAGGCGAATTGACTTACATTCGCCTGACTCGAGCTAGCAAAACAAAACTCGCAAAAACGATGCGATAAATATAGAATGTTTTTGAAGATTTAATTTTGAATTTAAATATTATTTGTTTTCTTGCAGCCGCAGCCATTGCAAATACGTGGTAAGTTCTCTTGGAAACTCGTTTCTTCACTAAAAATAAATAATAATGGACGTTTACGAACTTCGTGAAAAGGTTCAAATTGTAAAATGGTATTTCCTAGGAAAATCATATCGACAAATTCATAAAATTTGGTAATATCTGGTTTCAGCAAGATGGTTGTCTCGCTCACAATGGATGTTCAAGGATATTTGAACAATACGTTTCCTAACCGTTTGATTAGTGGACGTGGAACCATTTTGTGGCCCACGAGATCACCAGACCTTGCTCCTAATGATTTCTTTTTGTGGGGTTATTTAAAAAAATTAGGTTTATGGTCATGATAGGGCTAATAATTTAGAAGAACTTCGAATAAAAATCGAAGAAGCTTTTCAAACTATCAGCACTAATATGCTAACAAACGTTAGACGGGGTTTTTACGATCCTTTGGGATATTGCCTTGCGCAGGAAGGAGGTTTGTTTGAATATTTATAATTTCATTTTAGAGTATTTTTTATGTTTATAATTATTTATTTTTTCATTACGTACTATTTTCATTTTAGAAATGAGTTTTGTGTTTAGAAAACTTACTTTTTATTTTGGTTTGGCAATTAACGAACTGATAAATGAAGCTGTTGGTATTTAATTCCCTATTTATAAATAACGGTATTAAGTATCAACTGTTTTCTCAACAGATTAGACCGCATAAATTTATTTTTCGTAATTTTCAAGCGCGCCTTAAACCATACAACACACCCATCCGAAAGCATATTACAAACTAAGATTCGGTTCGGTTAATCATGCATGCCGACGTTTATCGATCGAAGCGGACAGTAGTAAATTCATCAGTTCCCTGCCTATGTTTCTACTACACTGGACCTGTCTGTATACACTATTTTACATTTTGATAGTAAAGCGTTTGTAAACGAGAGGATCATTTAGAACTAGGTGTTCGTTATTAGATTTTTGTGTAAACTAGTTCTCATTAAACTACACTAGCTCTCGAGAAGTGATATTTTACCGGACAGCGCTTTACTTACAAAAAGTGTCAAATAGTGCATAATTAGTTAGAATGAATCTAAACCTCTACAAGTCGAATATTTCCTTACAAATTCAAATTAGAGAGGTTTTACCGTATTTTTAGTGTGACAGCATTCAGTTATGTATTTCATTTGAAACTAGGTATTATATACGTTGTAGTAAATCTTACATTTCTGAAAATGGATTAAGTCATCCGTAACTTTGTGCTAGTAAATTTTAATATAGAGAAATAAAACAAATACCAAGAATTTGTTGTGAATACTTAGTAGATATTTAAGTCAGCTTGATTCAGCTCATCACTAGTTTAGAGGAAAATGTTGTTTGTATATCCTTGGTGGCACTAATGCACTGTCTAAAAGGTGACGTAAATTGTAATAGGTACTTGCATGTTTCGTAACTTCGACAAAGTTGACGGAATAGGAAAAAAAATGGTTACACATTATAAAAACCCAACCCCCACTTAGCCTTGGTACAAGCTTTCGTGGGATGTCATAATAAAAACATAATTAAACAAGTTTTATTCCTTTACGTATAAATAATACACTTTTAAAATCATCTTTATGTAGACAATTAAAAAGTTTTTTATTTGCAAAATACCTTTATCATTTTAATTTCGTATTGTTAAAATAACGAAAACATAATAAGCTACTAAGTTTTTCGCCGGTATACATTTGGCAAAATTGCTGTACCTACGCCCTCAAACGACGCTTCGATTGGGTCTGCCTCAAGTTAAGTGGCCAGTGCGCTGTTGCCAGTGTTAACAAATATCTTTATCAGGAAAACAATTGTAGTAATTAGTTTGCTGTTAAACAGCTTTGATGTAAATAAAAACGTCTCTATTCTTAGACGCCTTTAATTTTGACTCTATTACCTACAGACGGTATACTTTTTCGTTAGGAAGCCCGTAACGCCAAAAATAAAACAAAACAAGTGGTTCAGGACATCCTAAAGGGGTTTTTACAGTTTTTAACATTTCTTGCATGAAATGTTTGTTACTGCAGAGACTAAACAGAATCGACAAGTTATAAGGATGGCGATTTGGAAAAGGATTTATTTGTTTTTAATTTAAAACAGATATTGCGCAAATAAGTTTTTCTGTTCTGATGAGGCAAGGGTCACGGTGTTGTTTTTTGTTCGCTGTTCCTGTTTGGGGGACGTCCATAAATTAGGTGAGGCGATTTTTGGACCGCCCTCCCCCTTGAGATGTTGTGAGGTTTGGCTCGACTCCCCCCTAAGTTCACGTGAGAATTTTCAAAGTGCGTATTTTTAATGGAAATACCTTATGTTGTGTTCGATTTGTTTAAAAAAACATAATTTGCTTTATTATTTTTATTTAGGACAAGTATTTAAAACTACTAAGAACGTAATCTAAAATCACTTTGAGAAAATTATTGTATTAGCGTGTGTAGGATTAGCTATATTTAAGTGGAAATCATGTTTTACTTGTTTTAACACAGTTTTCTCGCAATTTTACACTATTTCTTTTGAAAAAAAATACGTGGTATTTGCCGAGACCGCCTCTCTCCCACGTGAGATTATGTGAGATTCGGCTCGATCCCATCCCCCCCTAAATGTCTCAAGTAATTAATGGACGCTCTCTTTTAATTGCCTGTGTCTAAAAAAGCAACTTTACCTTCGCTACCGTCATGTTTATTTACAACTTAATCGCTTAAAATACAAATTTGTGTAGAATTTTCAATAACACTATAACTAGGCAAAATACTATACAGGGTGCCAAAAGTATGATGCTCACTATTTTAATGGGCGATAGTGGAGCTCAAAACCAGTCAAAAAGTTCATATGACATATGTGTCAAAACTTGACAGATTTTTGTCTAAACGATATCGAAGGTACAAACTTTGGTAGCAATTATTTCTGAAAAGCTTAACAATTGGCAATTTTCGTCTTAATCGCTCATCGGTAAATTAATTTGATAATAAAATAAACTAAGATATAAATGTTTCAGTCTACAAATTAAAATAATAATAATAATTATTTTAACCCCAGTTATTTCTGAAAAGCTTAACAATTGGCAATTTTCGTCTTAATCGCTCATCGGTAAATTAATTAGATAATAAAATAAACTAAGATATAAATGTTTCAGTCTACAAATTAAAATAATAATAATAATTATTATTTTAACCCCAGTTAAAAATTTAAAAAATAATTGGCAACAGAGCTACCTGTAGCGTGAAGTCCATCAAGTCAGTCGTGCATTGTGCAATCGAGAATATGCCGAAATGTTATTAATTTACGGCGAGGCAAACGAAAGTGCTAATCTAACAGCACAAATTTACCGTGAAAGATTTCCACAACGATACCAAAAAGTTTTGGATACGGAATGTGAGCAACCGAGAAATCCTGGGCCCCCAGCTATTTCTTTTTTTTTATAATTAGAAACTTTGTATTCTTCAAGCAAAATAAATAAGTGCTGTCTTAAAACATAATAATTTGTGTTCTTAAAATGGACAGCTTAACTTTGTGGTAAGTACAATTATTTTTTAATTATAAATAAAAATCCCAAATAAAGTAGAAAGGATGGTACATAAGAGCTGGGGAGCTGCATACCGTCAAAAAAAAAATCAGAAAATAAGCCAAACAATTGTTTATTATTTTTACCTAAATTCATTTCCAAATTAAATATTAAAATAAATTGCAAGAGGTAATTTTTATGTAATTAAACATCTCTTTAAAAAAAGTGTAAATATGTTAAACCTTTCAAAAAACGTTCGACGTTCGGCTCGATATAATAAAGTGGGAGCGGTGTTGCCAATTTTTTTAAATTTGAAAAGCCATATTTCGAAAACAAATAACTTTCGACCATTGCGTTTTTGCTTATTTGGCTTTTTTTGAGTTCCTATATCGCCCATTAAAATCGTGAGTGAGCATCATACTTTTTACACCTTGTATATTGCACTTTGCGATTCATAACTTTAAATGCTAACTGGGCTGCTCTTATTTCTAGTAAATATTTTTTTATTAAAGCACCCATAATAAAAATATTTAGAAAAAATAGTTAATCTAAAGAGAATAGAAATATTCTGTAAGCAAATTGACATTCCTTTCTATCTCTTTAACAGTGACAACTTATGATTACTTAAAGGGAACAAAGAATGATCCTATTTTGATTTCTTCTTATATTTTACAGAATACTCTGGCAAGTTTCAGGTCCGGACATATTACATGACGTGTAAAAATAAGTAAAAAGTTCTCGGGCGAATTTTTAATTTTTTTTATTAAACTTACAATTATTACTGTTGTAACATCCTTGTTTATATCAATGTTTAGACCAGAGAGACAAGTATGTCAGTAATTTCAGTTAATTCAGTAAAAATGAAACAACGTTTTGGAACAGTTTAAAACTGAATCAGTTCTTTTAAGACAGATACTTTTTAATATACAAGTTAAAATGCTCATCCGGTGGCAATATCTTACGACGCGGCGTGATTCAATAGCCAGTTTTTGGTCGCAATGGGAAGGCTAAATTATTTGAAAGAGAGATAATTGTGTACTTTTCAATCACATCTCTCAACATGAGAAAATTCGCCCTTTAGATCTACTAAACCTAGTTCTAAATAGGTAATACAATATATCTCTTTCTTTTAAATTATTTATAGTAAACTTCTCCTTCACAATTAGACCCGAGTATAGTACATATGAGTACCAAAAGGGACAATATGATATTAAAGGGTCGGCGTACGGCGTCAGGGGTGGATTTCAATAGCAGTATTGCCAGAACATATTTTAAAAAAATATATTTTTTAAACCTTTATCAAAGCATACTAAGTTCCAGCATTAATTTCTAGTTATCACCAGAATTGGCGAACTACGTCCTAAAGTTCGCTTCAAAACTAAATATCTCTATATCACCTTAGGCAGAGCTGAGACGGATAATTTAAAAAAAGAATCGATTCCTATATACTGGATCACGAATCCGAAACATCTTTAGTTTTTATACGTACATATGGTTACTACGATACAAATGATACTACATAATCCAGATGATAAATCAAGCGTCAAAGATTTTAGTACGGAGCCTGAGCCGCGATTTATAATTTTAGCCTCATTTTAAAGTGCTGTTACTTTTACCAAATTAGTTTTGGTAAAGATTCTTCAAATTTGAATATATTATTTCTGGGATCAACATGAAACCACCCTTAAATGGAAAATTTTTTTGGAACTGTATTTCAAAACTTGAGATGCTAGATCTTCATAAGGTTTTTAAATGTGATTCTTGAGATAATCTTAAGCAACTTATAAATGGGACATCCTATTGTAATTTTTTCGAAAATTTTCACAAGTACAGGTTAATAATTTCTCTGCTTGCGGAATATAAATATGTATTAAAATTTTAAATTCATTTTTGTAAGACACCCTGAATAATAATAATAAAATGTTCCATTTAAACGTCCCTCAGGGTTATCTCAAGGATAAAACAATAAAAAATATATTAGGAGCAAGCAATCAAAACTTTCAAGATCAAATGCAAGTAAGATTTTAATAGGCAGATGTTATAAAATTCTTCATCTTCATTTCTGAAAATCACTGTGATGCTGATTAACAAACTTAGGTAAAAATTTGGAAATTTAAAACGTGAGATTCAAAATGGTTGATTTTGGCATTTATGAACCTATTTGCCTTAGACTCAGAATATAATTGTGTAAAAGGGTGCAAGGTTAAAATATTGAAATTAATAATCTTAGGTCAAAATTTGAATATTTAAAATGGCCCATTTGAAATGGCGAATTTTGGCACTTATAAACCTTCCAAAAAGGAATCGATTCCGGATCATTTTAAAATTATATAACGAATCTGAATCACGGATACTAATTTTAAAAAGTAATTGATTCCAGCCTTTAGATCCTGAAAAAAGAATGGATTCCAAAAGGATTCGATTCCCACCCAGCTCTGATCTTAGGTTAGTTTCGTTATCAAAAGACGATTATTTTTTTAATACTTTTAATCTTTACTTTTAAAAACGAAAATAATAAAACAAACAATTTTATCAAAACATATTTATCCATCTGTATTTACAGATATACGAGGTAATATTTTACATAAACGTCTTTAGGGCGTTCCTAAAAAATTGGAATAAGCCCATATCAATCACTCAAAAAATGTACTCAAAGAAAACAAAATGATAAAGATGTAAAGAAAAATGCAGATTCTGAAAACTCGTCAAGAAACTGTACACTTATAAAATATAAATTAGCTAAAAACATTCTTCTCGGCGAGTTTTCAAAAGTTAAATCAAAACTATACACTATTATAATACAAAGTTTACAGGATTACGTACATTTCAACATGTACAATTTTTAAATTTTCTTTTATTCTATACACTTGACAAAAAATATCATAACACCAAAAATTAGCATGTTTTGATACCTCTAAAAAGAGGACCTACTGATTGCTTTTGTTTTGTAAAATCACTTGGACTTATGCCTGTAGAATAAAATTTTGCTTTTTTTCTCGTTTTTTAAAATAACTTTGTCTTTTTATTTTAAAAAGGCCAACTAGTTCTGTTTAAAAATAGAAAACATCTGCAACCAGTTTTTTTTTTAATAATTGAGATCTGTGAAACGGACAATCGGAAAAAATTAATCATGCTTAAGTCAGTTTAAGGGATCAAAAACTCACAGTCAACTTGTCAGTCAGAACTAAATTCTGTAAATAAAAGGAAGAATCAATATTATCTTTCTCTTTCCTGACAAAGCCAATTAACAAATATTTTTCTTCCCTAGTTAATTTATGTATATTCGGATAACCAAAATTTACAGATATTTAGGTAAGGTACCTTTTCTATGTAAAACTGTAAAATTGAAAACAATATATATAAATTATTAAAGTCGGTTCAATAGATTCTAAGTTAAAAATGAAAACTTGCCAACTCTTGGATTTTGTGATAAACTTTTGTTAAGTTTAGTTAACTTAAGTATTTACTGTTGTCGACCTCGGTAATAGTCTCGATCAGGTGGCCGCCAATCTCCCGAAAACCTGCCTTCTGGAGGGTACATGGGGGGAACAGCTCCAGGAAAATTTCCTCCATAGAATACCGACCTTGGAGGCATATTTGGAGGAATCATTCCTCTGCCATCCCTTGGATACTGCCGCCAGTCAGCCTTACCCTCAGGAGATCTACATACATGTTTCAATGTAAAATACATTTCAATTTTTTTAGTTTAACATAAAAAAAACAATTAACTTTATAGACAGAAAATAATTTTTGTCAAAACTATTTAAAGTTTATTAAATCACAATAATTTTGTTACTTGTAACCTTTACAAAAATATGTTTATAGTTAAATCTCTGATAATACTGTTCAGCCATTTTATTTTAAAATATTTTATTTAAATTATGTGACATGACGGGTTGTTTAATAACTTTTGTCGTGATGGTGCTATTAGATACTTTACTATTAACACACGTGAATTTTTATGTAGATCTGTCAACTCACATATTTAGAGTTGTTCAAAGTTAGCGTCTAACAGTATTTTTCTTCAATGAAAAAAAAAAAAGTTAATATGATGGAATTCTTAATTTAAGACGGTGTAGCACCAAAACATATTCTTGTGTTACAAATATATAAGGACTCCTCACCTTCAATTGGAACATTAGAATGATGGGTTGCTAAAATGAAGCGTCTTGAAAAGTCAAGAAGATAATCCACGTGAAAAACGTCTAAAAAGTGTATCAAAACCAGAAATCATAGCAAAAATACGGGATATGGATTTAATTAGGCAGTGTGAGCAATATTTTTTGGCTAAAGATTTGGATTGCAGAAAGCTGTGTTTACAATGGATGCCGCGTTTATTAACAATAGGACAAAACACATTTGAATGCAACTTTTTTAGCATTTTAGAAAGGATAAATAGGATTTAGTACGTGATTTCATCACCTAGGATGAGACTTGGGGCAACCACTATGATCATCAATTAAAACAAGAGGCTAAGGATGGTGAAAACGTAGTACATCGACTCCGAAGCGAGTTTTTGTTCAAAAACCGGCCAAGAAGGTTTTACCAACAGTTTTTTGGAACTTTGTTCGTAAATTACCTCCATACTGGTAAATCAGTCAACCCCTGACTTTCGGCTGTTCTCCCATTCGTAGGAAACAATTTTCATTGAACGAGGAGGTATTAACCGCCACGGAAGCGTATTTCGACAGTGTTCCGGATTTTGACTTCATAGATGGAATTCATAACTTAGAAGATTGCTGGAATGAGTGTATTAAAATTCAGTGAGTTTATAATAAATAATAAAATTATTTCAAACCATAAAATCATGTTTTTCTTATCGAATGGCAAAGCTTATTGAACAACTTTATATACTAAAAAATAGTGGAAAGATCGCAAAAGATAATGCAGAATTATAACTACCCTAATAATAATACTAAAACACACCTTTTATCCGGTCGAGAAAATTCTCGCTCTCTATGGTAGCCCGTACCACCTCTTGGATAGTCATTAAACGGCCGTTTAGGATGGTCACCCGGGAAACGCTCTCGAGGAGTGCCTCCACCTGCAGGCCATCGCTCGTGATCTGTGTGTATAGGTGGACCATTGTGCCTAAAACCTGGATTATTTGGTTTTCTATTGTGTCTGTACCTGTAATCGCCCTCTTCTTCTGTGCTTACTTCTTCTCTCGGTCGCTTCCTTTCTTTGTCCCCATGCTTCTCGCGGCGTTCTTTCCTAAAACAAAATTTCGAAGTTATATTCAAATCCAGTATAGATAAAATTTAATCTTTATAAACTACAAATTTAGTCAATCCTTACTTTATACTACCCTCTCTCTGATGTTTCTGATGTTTTAGATCTTTTTCTTCTCTGTCGTTATCACCACTTTCATGCTTTCTTTTATGATGGTGATGGTGGTGGTGATCTTTCTCAATGTCTTTTCTTATCTTTTCTTTACTAGTCGATGCACTGTCCTTAATTAAACACAAATGATCAAATTAATTTGAGAAAAAATTAAAATTATTAATTTTCTTTCATTTTACACATTTTTAAGTAAATTTTATACACTTACTTGCTCGCGGTCTTTCTTCTTTTCAGTTTTATCAGGCTTTTCTTTCTTTTCATTCTTCTTAACATCCTTGGCCTTTGGCTTTTTTATATAATTTATAAAGCTTCTTTGCATCATACTCGGTGAACTTGGATACAAAATACCATAAGTTACTAAAAATATAACAAAATTAGCATAATGTATTAGTTAAAACAATTAAATATACCTTCTCCACTCCTTAATTTTTTCAGGATCTGAATATTGACTTAGACAAGTGTTAATTTGTTCTCCAATTTGTATAAGACATTCTCTAGTATGTTGTACTTGCTCAGCTTCG
Source organism: Listronotus oregonensis (assembly GCA_019359885.1). NCBI lineage: Eukaryota > Metazoa > Arthropoda > Insecta > Coleoptera > Curculionidae > Listronotus > Listronotus oregonensis. The sequence continues at coordinate 259,858 of JAHBCN010000131.1, forward strand.
GACATGGACTGATCAGGGTTATCGAGAGCTTTTAGAGCTTTCTTAACAGGTCTCATTTTTTCCTTGCACTCATTAAAGATCCCTGGATCTAGGTCTCCTATGACATTTATGGCTTTCGGCTCATTATTAGCAGTGAAGTGCATTGGACCTGCCGCCTTTTTTTCTTTTTTACCTTTTTTTCTTTCTTTTTTCTCCTTTTTGACTCCATCATCTACTTCTTTATCGTTGTCCTTTTTAACTTGAGGTGGTTTAGATTTCCTCGAAGATGTAAGATTAGCTGTTGAACTTTGACTACTGTGTAGTGTACTGTGTGATTCATCATTAGAGCTAAAGTCATTTTCAATAATTTCTTTGGACTTGGCATCTTTAACATCTTTAGGTTTACGAGCTCTTTTTGGTTTTTGAGTAGCTTTTTTCGTCGGATCCAGCTGCTTCTTTAAAATCTTTAAAAGATATTCTGCTCTTGACTGCAGATGTTTTGCTTGAGGTTTCTTGTCTTCATTTAACAGTATTTTATCACCAATGTTAAGAGAAGGATCAAGCTTTATTTGTTCCCAAGAACCAATGCCATACACATATATCCCTCTAAGCAGTTTTGAGTCTTCTTCAGCGCCCCAATCAACGTCAAAATGAGCTGGTTTTGTTCTGGCTTCTAACAACCATTTGCTTCTTTCCTCCGCGTTAGCTGGTAAAACCTTGTCCAGTGGGGCTAATTCTTCTTCACACTGCATCATGGTTTTGGCATTTACAGATACACCCCCAAGCTTAAAAGATGGACCCCTAAGCCTCTTTTTGCCTTGGCCGTCACTGTTATTAGACTCGTTATTTTCTTTAGTTTGCTCATTCATATATGCCACACAGCGCTCATGGAGCATCTCACCTAGCTTCCTTAGTTCAGCTAAAGGTTTTTCTTGGAGCTCTGCATCACACGCAACTGCTTCAAGCCGTTTTAAGGGAACGCTAAATTTCTTGTAACTTTTAACGAACCGTCGAATTTCCACGTCGGTAAAGTTCTTGATCTTCTCTCTGTTACAAGCTGGAGGGCGGCCTCGCTTTTTAGGTCTATCATCATCAGACTCTTCACCTTCTAAGCTAGATCCTCCAGATTCGTCTTGTTCTCTCTTGCGACCTTTTCTACCTTTTCCGCCTTCGCCTTCACTATCTGACTGATTGATCTGTTGCAGCGTCTTTCGGCTTCGGGGCGGCAGATACAAATCTTCCATTTCTTTATTCTTTTCTTCTTCTTCAACTTTTTTTCTAAGCTTTTCGGGAATAATTTCGTCCCAGTCTTTACTTTCCTCGTCATTTTCATTAGTATTGGGCGTTGGAGATGGTTCAGTATCTTCTTCAAAAGCTGCAAAACTAGCTACTTTAAAAGCAGAGAGAAGTTCATCACCTGCCATTGATGGGCCCTCATCACGCGTTTCTGCCCTTCTCAAAATTTCATCGATGTCACAAGTGGGTTCTTCATCCACGTCTTCATCTTTAAACAACTCTTCGGCACCAAATTTGAGGATGGCTGTTAAGTCTTCTTTGTTAAAGGGATTAGTATTGTTAGAACCTTTTTTGTCTAATACCGTTCTGCCTGTAGTGTCCATGCGTTGAATAACTAAGTGATCTAGTACCATCTTTTGCTTTGCGCGTTCTACTATTTCTTCCTCTACACTTCTAGCGGTTACGAGCCTATAAATATTTACTTGATTCTTTTGACCTATTCTGTGAGCTCTAGCTTGAGCCTGAAGATCGTTTTGAGGGTTCCAATCAGAATCAAAAATAATTACAGTATCAGCAGTGGCCAAATTGATACCCAAACCTCCGGCTCGGGTAGACAGCAAGAAACAGAAATCTTGAGAGTTTTCAGCGTTAAAATGGTCAAGGGCTTGACGCCTTATATCTCCTTTAATACTACCGTCTAAGCGTTGGAACGAAAAACGTCTTAAAGTTAGGTATTCTGCCAAGATGTCTAACATCCGGACCATCTGTGAAAAAATAAGCACCCTGTGTCCTGTTTCCTTTAATCGCGTTAGCAACTTATCCAAAAGTACCAGCTTTCCAGACCCCTTTAATAATGACTGTAGTTTATCTTGATGCTGATTATGGCCATCAGCATCCATAGGTTTTGTTAAAAATGCGTGATTGCAGCATTTTTTAAGCTCAATTACAATGTTCAAAAATGTAGTGCTAGAACCCTTGACTCCTTTTCGTAAAGCATTGTAATTTTTTGTTAAAATCCATTTGTAATATTGTTTCTGTATTGATGTCATTTCAACTCTTAAAATTTGTTCCACTTTGGCGGGTAAGGATTTTTCTACATCTTTTTTGACTCTTCTTAAAATGCACGGCTCTAATTGTTTGTGCAATTTGGAATAACCTTTAGTTGATGCATTTTCATGCTCCTTTTCAAATTCATCCCAACTATCAAACCTAAAAAAAAATGTTTAATGGGAAACATGAAATATACAATCTATGGTAAACTTACTTATTGGGCATAATAAAATGCAATAAAGCCCACAATTCTTTAAGGCTGTTCTGTAATGGTGTTCCAGTTATCAACAGCCTATGGTTTGTGTCAAATTCCATAAGAGCTTTATACAATAGAGAGTCATCGTTTTTGAGTCTGTGAGCTTCGTCCACTAATATAACTGCCCAGCTAATGCTACCCAGAAATGCTTTATCTTTAAGAACAATCTCATACGTCGTCAAAATTGCGTTAAACTTTAGTCTCTTTGACCCTTCATAACACCACTCATACTGACGAATCTGAAAAAATATATATGAAGACAAAGTCTACCTTTTAAAAATTAAACTTCTGAGTTTTACAACTAGTTAAAGCTTTTATCTAGTTTTTTCTTAAAGGATTACTATAAAGTTAACTAAGACTTACAATTTCCCTTGACTGGACGTCACCAAGGTATGTAACAAAATTCATCTCTGGTGCCCACATGGAGAATTCTCTTTGCCATGAGGTCATAGTGGAAAGAGGGACCACACACAGGAATGGCCCATGTAGATGATGAGTGTGAAACAGGTAGTAGAGGAAGCAAATTGTCTGAACAAAAATAGAATTCCATTAGTTATCTAAAAAATTTACATTTATTTTTACTTAACAAAAATTCATTACCTGAATGGTTTTACCAAGGCCCATCTCATCTGCTAGAATCACAGAGTTTTCTTTGGTCCAGGAATGGATCATCCAGTTTAACCCGTGAATTTGGTAGTCTCTGAGCACCAGATTCTACAAATATATAAAGGTTATGTTTTATACATTAATATAAGTAATTATATAACGAACTTTGTCTTTTCCCATCATATACTCAGGTTGAGTTTTAACCTCATGGAACTTAGGCCTGTGTCTTAGAACCTTACAGTGTTTTGTAGGAGTTTTTGAGGACTGCTCCCGTTCATGAAATTCTTCGATTTTTTCAGGCCACTTTTTTTGGATTAATTGTGAATCTTCCCAAGTTGATTCAGCATAGGACAAACTTTCCCATTTTACATAATAGTCAACTCCTGCATTATCTGGTTTGTCATATTTCGCTAAAAACAAAGACAATGTAACACATGAAACAATTTTCAAACAAGCAGGTATTACCTATTATCCTTTCGACTTGATTATAACTATTAAGTAAATTCTGACCCAGTTCTAACTGGCATTCATAATACTCAACATCTTCAGGAGTTGAGTACTTCATCCACTGTTGTATTTCAACCTCTTTTTTAATGTAATTTTCAAGTTTTTTCATTCCTTTAACTTTTTGTTCCCTTAAGGAGTGATCGGATTCCCACGTATTATGAATGTGCGCCCAATCTTTCCATTTTATCAGATACTGATCTTCAGTATTCTCCAAATCGTTTGGATCCACCCCATCATTTGGATCCCCATGTTCTTCTACATAGTAAGCTGTAGTGATATTGCCAGTAGCTAAAAGATACATGTAAAAGATTTTTTAGAAAAGGGAATGGTGAACTCATTTAATGTTATAATTCCTTATTTACCATATCACATATAATAATTACAAGTAAAGAATTATTATTATTCAGCATTTAGGTTGAAAAAAATATATTATTTTTACCTCCTTTCTTTCCTCGTCGTTGTGCCAACACCTTTTCGATCGTTTCACATTTTTCTTCTATCACAGGCTCAACAGGTGCGTTTTCATCAACTTCAAGTAGATCTTCTGAATCGGTTTTTTCTTCACTGTCTTCCTTATAACTAACAGCAGCAGCAGCTCTTCTAGAAATAACCGGACGTTTTTCCTCATCAGATTCTCCATCAGTGGATTCATCGCTACTGTATCGGTTTCGTCTTCTAGCAGGTTTCTTTTTTTGTACAGTAGCTCGCGCTCTTGCTCCTACACGCTTGCTTGGCGGTGGACGCTCTCGTTCTGCTTCTGATTCAGAAGACGAACTTGCGTCATTATACTTCCATTCATCAGTTTTTTTCCTAAACTTGCTTTTATCTTCTAATCTGTCCGGTTCACGTCTAGATCTACCAGAGCGTCGTACTTCTGGTTCATCATCATACTCCTAAAAAATAGTATACTGGGTAAATGTTTCCTCCGTACGGCGGATTATTATTCGGTTAGCAAAAGTTAATGTACCGGTGCACCATGGTATGAAAACAGAAAACCTACTACAGTTAATATCTTGAAAAGTGACTTTTAGTTAGTAAATAACAGATTTCTTCTGACATTATATGTTATATATTATGATAGTACCTCTTTAGAAGAATCAGATTTTTGTTGTACAGTTGAGGTTCCAGGGCTGCTTGGGTTTGAATGTGTGTTAGGTTGACTGTCTTCGTCATTTTTTGAGGTATCATTATCAGAAGCGTTGTCATTTTCGCCTCCACTTTCGGAACCAGAGCCAGAACTGGATGAGCCCGATCCGCTAAAACATGTTGTCCAGTCAAATATTTAATGGAAAGAACACAAAATAATTCCGTGTGTTTTATGGTTAATTTATTATTAATTAAAGACGACTAACGCTTTATTGTTGCATAAATCTTAGTTCTATTCAAGTATAATACCCTTTTTTTTAAATTTTGTAGTATCTTTAAATAAAAATATAATTTTAAAGGTAATATGTTTAATAGGAATACTCATAATGAGTTTTGCAATTGATAATTCAAAAATTTAAAATTTTGACTTTTGACCGCAAATTTGAGGGTCATCCGATAATATTTCGAAATATTTGTATTTTTTTTCTTGTTGGGCATCAAAGGCAATTACAAAAAAATTTTTTGATAACTTCATTTTTACGATTTTTACAATATTTACAAAAATAAAAATTTTTACATCCGATGACGTGTAGAACATTAAAAAAAAAACTAACCGGAACCCTTTTTTTTTAATGTTAATTTTTCGATAAAAAAAAACTTGAAAAAAAAGATAGAAAATTTAAAAATTGATATTTTTGATTTTTTTTCAAATTATTCTATTTTTGATGCACAACAAGAAAAAAAGTGAAAATATTACGAAAAATTAATGCATGACCTTTAAATCTTTATTCAAAAGTAAAAAAAATATATTTTTCGACTTTTCAAATGAAGAAATCGTTATAAAATCATTGTTCCAAACAATTTTTTTTTCATAAATCCGATGACGAGTAGAGCATTAAAAAACATTGTAAATATATATTTTTTTCCGATTTTTATGGCCGAAAAAACAGTTCTATATAAATACCGTTATTTTGTTTTTTAACTCCCAAAAATAAAAAATTCCTAACACCAGTTTCCTCTCGCCCGTTGTTATGTGGCCCTGGGATAGTCAAGAATACATATAATATGGGATTGTATCGGCTCTGACAGAAACTGGTTATATCCTATCTTATATTTCACCTTCCAAATTCTAAACGTACCTACCAAAAATCTGCACACACAAGTATAGGGTTATGGTACCGATTACGTAATCGTTTACCAGAGCTCTTTATTAGATAACACGAAATTTTTTTTATAAATAAAGACCCTTTTATGCCGGGTGGGATATGATGTCGTGAAAGGGGTACGTCTGGGTGAATGCTTATGGATCTATCCCCAGGAGGGTTTTATAGAATAAATAACTTTAACTTAACTTAGCTATAAAGTACACTATACATATACCATACAAACAAAATGAAAACCTAATTTAGTTGCGTCTAAAATAATACTCTAATTTACTTTTTTATTATTAAAAATCTAACTTTTAGTACCTAATTATTATCTCTTAAAAATTTAATTTTGCCTTACCATACCAAAGGTTGTCTTGTTTTTAAAATTATTTGGCAGTCATTTATTTTTTTTTATTCCTATTATGTTTTTAATAAAAAAACACAAATATAAAAAGTTTCACATAAAAAAAGTACTCTTGAATTAACGTGATAAAATTAACGGTTTTCGGGATATTCTAATTTAAAACTTGTGTGCTATGAAAAGAGTAAAATATAAAATTAAAGGCAATAGCAATTTTTACAAAAACATATTTTTGTCCACCCCATGGCCGAATACACGTATTTGTCTTGTTTTATTGATTTTTTGTAAAAAAAAATGAATTGTTATTACTTTAAATATCACCTTTTTGTTGCCACGCAACCTAGATTAGAATATCTCAAAAGCCGTTAAGTTTATTAAGTTAATTCAAAAGTACTTTTTTATGTAGCACTAGAAAGAAAATAACTATTAATATTACTAACACCAAAAAAGATCTGAAGAAATGATGGTAAAAAATAAATAACATTGCTCGAGGCTAGGCCACTAGTCTATAATAGTAACAAAAGTTTATCATAAGAAGGTGTAGTTTTAACTGTTCCAAGCATCATATAATTTTAAAAATAAAGAGAGTCTCAATTTTAACAATTTTTCTTTAACACCCTGTATCTTAAAGGGCCGTTTTGGACATGAAGACTAAAGATAAGGAAGGCCATCTCTGTGTTACAAAAATAGCCCTCAAATTGCAGTAAATTAGGTTGACGCTGTGTTTTATGGCCAATTGCACCGTTGTGGTTTTCTGTTTTCTTAACTAAGGGACGTTTTGAATGTGACTATTGTCATAATATTTGACACCGTCTCAATGCAACTTAGGTAAAGAAGGGCTTAAAACTGCTTAAACCACAGTGGTGCAAACCGCCGTTAGAGGATCGTTTTTAAACTTCACTTTATATTATAGAGGTTAGCGAGATAAGGAGTAATCTCCCTTATGGCTGTTTGGCTCAAAGTGGCCCCAGAATAGCACTAAGGATTCGCTGGTGTAGTGAAGTGAACCAATGACCTTGACCGCAAAATATAAAGTGAAGTTTAAAACAACGAGATTATTGGTTTAAAAACGGTTCTTGGAAACATCAGAGCCATCTTAAATTTGAGGGCCATTTTTGTAACACAAAGATGGTGATCCTTACCTTTACAATCCGTACTTTATATATTGCGGTCAAATTTAGACCATATCCACCGCTACACCAGAGCCTCTTTATTTAATGCTATTCTAGGCCACTTTTTAAGCGTAACGCCCATAAGAAATGGTCCTCCTTACTTTTAACCTCCATAGTTATGAGCCATTGATCCGAATTTCGGATCCGATTCCAGTAAAAAAAAAGAAAATTAGAGCATTTTGAAGGTCAACCTCAGTTCCTGTTTGACCTCCGATCAGTGAAGTGCTCGCGATAAAAAACTACATAGTTTTTTCCGGGAAGGCGGCTAAAGGTGCTGTATCAACGGCTTTTACCAACGGGGATCAAGGAGAAACTCAAGCCAAACTATGGAGTCCTTCTTCTGGGGCTAAGCGCTGTAAACGAAGATTCCTACACCTGTTCCTTTCTGAGGGCCCCACGCACGAGGTATTTTCCTAATGGCGGAAGATGGTTGCGCGCTCAGCAGGGAGGGGCAGTACTGACAGAAAACGGTTATGCGTGATACCAGAAGCAGTCCCTGGTCGGACTGTCATTGTTTGTGCCCTGCATCGATATTTTTTTTTTTTGCTAAAAATTCAAGTTTTGAAAAAGTTCGGAATTTCTGGGGGTTAGAGAGCCCGACGATCCAGAAGTTCCACCTACGAAGCTCGGGAAAGTTCACGTTGACAACAACGTGTGTCTGGAACGGGAAGAGCTGGCTGAACGTTCACCGACGGAGGCCAAGAAAAGTGAAAGCAAAGCAAAGCAAGGTCAACCTGTAAAACTGCAACGAAAAAAAGAGGAAATAATAACCTAACTAAAACTTTTTAAATAATTTTAATTTTGCGATTTGTAGTTATTGTTATAAAATAGATATCTTTGTTAATTCTTAGGCAAAGTTTTAAATTATAACTGTTCATTTTAAAATTCAATATAAATTGAAATTACCCCAACAAAGTAAATCAAGCAAGGTTAGAAGACCAGAAAAAAACGTCCGACATCGTACAAAATTAAAATTAATTTAACTCTATCCCACGTCGGAAAAAATGTTAAAATATTCGGATGAAAAATGGCGCCAAAATGTTCTGACCAATCAAAATACTTTCGGATGATCGGATTGTCGAAAATCGGACGCATGAGACTCCGGCTTAAGCCGGAGTCTCATGAGTCCGATTTCCGACGATCCGATGTACGAATTATTTTTAAATTTTGTGTCGGAAAACTTAGATGTCCCATTGATCTGAATTTCGGATCCGATATCCAGTCAAAAAAAGAAGAAAAAAACAGCATTTCATAGGTCAACCTGTAAAACTGCAACGAAGAGAAAAAGAAATAATAACCGAACTAAAACTTTTTTAATAATTTTAATTTTGCTATTTGCGATTATTGTTATAAAAACAGATATCTTTGGTAATTCTTAGCGAACTAAAATATTATTTAATGAAGAAGAGAAAGTAGTTGTTAAGTATAAGGTAAATTTAAGTTAAGGTTAATAGTTTTTTAAGATTTTAAATTATAAGTGTTCATTTTATGAAATTACCCCAACAAAATATACAAAGTAAGGTTAGAAAACCAGAATGAAACGTCCGACATCGTATAAAGTTAAAATAATTTAACTCCATCCGACGTCGGAAGAAATTCGGGTGATCGGACGCATGAGACTCCGGCTTAGGCCCGGTTGTACAATGGACGTTCAACCGAAGTTCACGCTGATCATCGGTTCAACGGAAAAAAATCGTTGTACAAAGCCGGTTCAGACGGTGAACTGTGGTTGATCTTGAACGTCCGAATTTGGTCGTTTAAAGGTAAGCGTCCACTTGTCGGTATCGCACGCATCGGACGTATCGCATCAAACGGATAAATTTTTCACAGTGCGTCCACTGTATTGGCAGCGTACGGATTACCGACGGTGAGTACCAGCATACGGATTGACGATGCCAGTTCATTCGGATTTTCGTAGTGAGCGTACGTGTGGACTCTGAGAATGGAGGAAAGCGATGAAGAACAAGTCGTTGTAGCTTGTTTGTTAGCAGAAGAGGAAGAATTGGAAAAAAAGCTAAAAAAAGAAAACATAGTATCTGGATACACAACATATTCAAGAAGAGATCGGAGCATGGAGAATATCACACCCTATTTCCTGATTTGTTAAACGATGACACAAAGTTCTTCCAATATTTTCGTATGTCGCAAGATAAATTCAATTATCTTGTTGACATCCTAAAACCACATTTACTGAGACAGAATACTACATACAGGGAGGCTATAGGGCCAGAAGAAAGGCTTGCTGTGTGTTTAAGGTATTTATTAAAATTAAACATTGGATGCATTATTTCTTATTAAAATGTAAATATTGGCCGAGAATCTGCGTATTTTGATCTACTGCATGTAAACGTTCCGTATAGTTAACATTTTCTTGGGAGGACATCATGTGCAGAGTTTCGCTATTGGCACGTGAAGACATAGTTTCATCAATGGGTGGGCGGCATTTCGTAAGGTGTAGATGAATGAGAAAACATCGCCGGAGACAGATTGTGCAGAGTTTCGTTCATGGCAGGTGGAGGAGGAGGAGGAGACATCATATATTTCACAGATGGTGTCGAAGCAATGTTTGTGATTTTCTCCATAGCAGGCGAAGTAAACATCGTTGTATTTGAACGAGTATGTGCCGGAGCCATTACAATTTCACTCTCTCTTTTTATTTAAATCAGATGTCATAAGATTAGCATCAGGATATTCAGGATTGATTGGAGTTGTCGCAAGCCTCATCTCCACGTTGTTAACCATTTGAAACAATTGAGATTTAATTTGAATTTGGTCTCGTAAAGGAAAAGTCTTTACTGTTTTAGCCATATTGATGAAAAAATCCACTAGAGGGTCCTCAGATTTCTGCTTTGTTCCTTTCTTGTTAAGTATTGTTGTAGAATGTTGGCTGCAGTTGAACCTTGTGAAGTTTGTGAAGCTGCGTAGGTCGATTTCCTACCGACAGTTCGAACGGATTCTATGGATTGTTGACTTCCTGCATCGCTTGTATCTAGATTACTAGAATCAGACGGTGCTTCAAGCTGTGTTTCGTCGTTAATAACAATACTAGGCGATAGGCTTGATCGCCGTTCTTCCTCATCGTTTAGGTATGGTGCTAGGAAAGAAAGTTCTTGGAAGAATTTGGGAGGTTTTAGTTTCGATGCTGCTTGGCCGCTTTTGGTCTTACGCAAATTCAAAGCCTTCCTATGGTTGTCTCTGATTCTGGTCCATCGCTCCTTGCATACATTGCCTGTAAAAATTAAAAAACATTTGTTTTAGGTACATAGCCACTGGGAATTCTTTTAGATCACTGGCATTTTCCTTCAGGATTGGCGAACGTACAGTGCGAAGAATTGTGTATTCGACCTGCGAAGCCATTATTGAAATCCTACAGCCCATAGTGATGCCAAAACCTTCTGAAGATACGTGGATTGAATCAGAAAAAGGTTTTTACGAGAAATGGAATTTTCCCAACGCAATCGCTGCCATTGATGGAAAAAAACGTGCTTATTCAAGCACCCCGCACAGTGGTTCAAATTACTTTTGTTATAAAAAACACTTTAGTTTGGTACTGCTAGCCTTAGTCGACGCAGATAAAAAATTTATCGTCGTAGATGTCGGTGCTTTTGGTAAGAACTCTGATGCTAGTATTTTAAGAAATTCGAGTTTAGGCAAAGGTTTACAGGATGGCACTCTAAACATACCTCCACGAAAAATACCACCAGGAGGCACTGAAGCACTACCTCATGTCATCATCGGTGACGAAGCTTTTCCACTGTGCACGTATTTAATGCGACCATACTCTCAAGACGATGCCGAAAGAAATGAAGAAAAAAAAGTGTTTAACTATCGGCTCAGTCGTGCGAGAAATACTGTGGAAAATACATTTGGAATATTGGCAAGAAAATTTAGAATTTTCGAACGAAGATTGTCTATGCACGAAGAGCACATTGTAACTGTTGTAATGGCTACATGCTGTTTGCACAACTTTTTAAGAAATGACACATGCTACTGGACAGAAAATGATAACACATCTATGAGGGACTGCAAAACCTAAGGAATTTAGGTGGTAATTCACGCACAGATGCTTTAGCAGTCAGGGATAGCTTCAAAAGTTATTTTAACTCAGAAACAGGGTCGGTAGATTGGCAATTGAGGAGAATTCGGGCCGGAAGGCGCGTTGTTAAGTAATTAAATAAAAGTTTATAAACTTACCATTTTGATTTAACCTTTTCCCAATTTCCTCCCAGATATTGTCCCTTCTTTGCTGGTTAGAATAGTTAGGGTTTTTTAAATTATATATTTCTTCGTACTCTTGCACAATTGCAATTAGTCTTGACGCGTCCATGGTGCAAAAACAACGCGTATACACGACAAACGCCAAAATGCAAATGACCAACGATGCAGAGCGAGCGCGCGGGGTGCGTCCACTGATCGGCATTCCGTATGACGTCATCGGCACGCATCGCAAAAGTTGCCTCTCGGAGCAACGGTGTCAGCATTGCCGATGTGCGATGCGTACGATGCGGACAGGTGGACGCACTTATATGAGTTTCTATACAAAGAATACTACGATCCGTTGCGTGCGATGCGTCCGATGCGTACGATACCGACAAGTGGACGCTTACCTTAAGATGAGTTCAACTCTTTTAGAAATTTTTAACCTCACTCTTCTGACAGATTACCTTATTTTGTTGTTATATTTTTAAAGTTGATACCTATTCGGTTTTTATAATTAAAAATTGATCTTGTATGAAAAGATATGACAGACGACAAGGATTTTGTAGAATAACTTATTAATGTTGCACACTCTCGAGCCCATAAATATACAGAAATAGACCAGATCATTTGAA